>VZRL01006107.1:3565-52604 GCA_013397895.1 Origma solitaria
TGCGCGTCGGGCTTGCGGAAGAAGGCCTCCGACTTGACGTACAGCGGGAGGTTGCAGTAGTCACCTGCCGAGGGAAAAACAGGCAGGTGAGGCTCTGGAGGGACCCTCTTGTCCCCCACCCTCTGGACATGGCTGTGTTGGGCTACAGAAAACGTGTTGAGCTATGGAGAAGACGTTGACCTACAGACAATGTGCCGAGCTCCAGAGAACCCATGCTCTGGAGAAGACATTGACCCACAGAGAACGTGGTGAGCTACAGAGAAGACATTGACCTACAGAGAATGTAGGTCTCTCCCCGTTGAGTTATGGGGAACCCATGCGATGGAACATACTAAATATTTTAGAAAAATTTAGGTTTAGGGTTAGGGATGCGATGGAGAAGCCATTGACCTACAGAGAACGTGTTGAGCTACACGCAACAGGTCCTGCTAGAGAAGGAGAGCACATTCTGCCACAGAACAGGTCCTGCTATAGAGGGAGAACACTTTGTGCTATAGAGAACACGCCGTGCTGCAAAGAACGTGTCACATCGTCATCCCAAAATTGTCCCACTCCGTCCAACGCAACGCCTGGGATGTGTCAAGTGTTCAGTGCCGTACATAATGTCCTGTAATGTACTATAATGCAACACTGTTAATTATATAATGCTAAATATACAAAGCGATAAATATTATAATGTGATGTAATACTGAATGTACAGTGTAGTACAGTATTATAATAGCAACAATGTGATGCTAAATGTCTGTGATACATGACAGGCACAGATCCCATTCTGGAAAGTACCGTGGAATTATTCCTTCCCAGTACTCTGTGTCCCGCCGGCTCCAGCACCCAGCAGTGGGATGTGGTGTGTTATACACCAGGCTTTCCGCTGCCATAAACAATAGATTCTGCTATGTTGTGTTATGGCATCATCTATAGTTAGTGCCCTAATTTAGGGGTTTTATGTCTATGTATGGATAAGGCCCTGTGTTGTTATATTGGCTCTTATAGGTGTTATAGTGTTTTATTTCTGTCTTATTTCGCAGTTACCTTTGTGTTGTACAGCATTGCCTACAGCTGCCGGGCCTTAATTTAAGGATTTACATGTCCGTAGATCTAAAACCCTGTTATTAGTTTGCCTTTTTTATTTGCAATATATAACAGCTCTATCCATAGAGCATTACTACTTTAATTGTATATATTGTGTAGTGTGCTCTGTAAGGGCATGTTCCTCTCTTTATAGGATGTGTACTGCAGGATATGTGGTGTTAATATAGGATACAGCACATATATATATATATATATGAAAGATTCTACATAATAGTACTTTGTATTAGTACCTTAATTTAAGGATTAATGGTTATGTGAATATAGATATAAATTGATACATAAAGAGATATAAAACTTATATATTACACCTATAAAAATATAAATATATATATAAAGATTATATGTATTTTTATATATATATATATATGGCCCTGCATTATTATATTGTCTCTTACTGGTGTTATATTGTTATATATTTGTGTTATTATAGCACGATCACCTTAGATTGTGTACGTTTTATAACATCTTCCGTAAATTCCATTATTTATAAGGCAACAATTGTGTTATACTTAATACACTCTGTGCTATTTAAATTATATCATAAAAATGTGTGGTGTTATTTGCACAGAAAGATGATCCCATTATTTTGTGTGTTATGAAATCAGTAAATAAATTAACTATCACTTCCCACCTATGTATTTTTTAAATATCTTCCAGGTACTGTTCTCTTTTGAGGCAATAAAACTCATGGTGGGAGGGGATTGTCGGAGTTCTGGCACTAAGGATGGGGAAGAATACTGAGGAATACCAAGGAACACTGAGGAACACTAAAACAGGGGGAAAAATACTGATAAACACTGAGCAATACTAAAAACAAGGCAGGGAAATACTGAGAACACCAAAGAGTGGGGAGGGTACTGAGGGTCTGGGGCCAGTGCTGAAAAATGGGGGGGAATAACAAGGAATACTGATTAAAACGTATTAAAAAATGGTAAGGAATACTAAGGAAAGGGGAGGAAACAGAAAAGAATAGCCAGGGACCCTAAAGAGTGGGAAGGAACAGAAAAGAACAGCCAGGGATACTAAAAAACGGGAAGGAATTCTAAAGAATGGGAAGGAACAGCAAAGAGTAGCCAGGGACTCTGAAAAATAGGAAGGAATACTAAAAAATGAGAAGGAACACTGAACAACAGAAAGAAATATTTTTTTAAATGGAAAAAATATTAAAGAATGAGGAAAGAACACCAGGGAATGCAAAAGAATGGGAAGGAATACTAAAGGATGGGAAAGAATATTAAAAAATGGGGGAAAAAAGTATCAAGGAATGAGGAAAGACTACGCAGGCATGCAAAGGAATACTAAAGAATGGGAAAAAATGCTACAGAATGGGAAGGAACATGAAAGAAGGGGAAAGAAGAGTAAAAATATGGGAAAAATACCTGGTAGTGGAGAAAGACTATTAGGGAGTGCAAAGGATCATAAAAGAATGGGAAGGAATAGTGAAAAAATGGGGGGAAATGCCATGAAATGGGGAAAGAATAGTAAAGAATGGGAAGGTAGTTAACAGTAAAATATGGGCGTAAAAATACTAAGGTATGGGAAGGAATATTAAAAAATGCGGAGAAATACCAAGGAACTGGGAAAAAAATGCCAAAGGTTGGATGGAATACCAAGGAACGGATGGAACACCAAGGAGTGGATGGAATACCAAGGAATGGATGGAACACCAAGGAATGGGGAACAACCTGAAGCAATGGGGGAAAAACACCACAGCATGGGGAAAAATACCCAGAATGACAAGGAATACAGGGCTGGGAAGGCCTCCTAAGGGTTGCGGGGAGCTCTGGCAGGACCCCCACCATCCAACGTGAACCTACTCTTGCTGGCGCGGTGCGGGATGGGCACGGCCACGCCCTTGCCCCGCTCGCTGTCCTGGGGCTTGGGCGGGGAGGCGGTGAAGCGGCAGATGCCGGGCTCGGACGGGGTGCTCATGGAGGTCATGCTGTCAGCGTTGTCCGTGGTGCCCGTGGTCATCTGGTCTGAGGAGCTGTCGGAGATGAAGCACTCGGTGATCTCGAACTTGGCGTGCTGCAGCTGCTCCTCCAGCTTGGCGTGCTCGTAGGCACGCGCCAGCTCCTCGTAGGTGGACGAGGCGCTCTCCGTGGACACCATGCTGTTCCGCCCCTTGTCTGTGGGGAGAGGAGGTGTCACCTACCTGGGAGCTCTCCCCGGCATGGGAATGCCTTTTTCCACGTCATGGGAATGCCCAGGCTGCCCCTGCTGGGATACACCTGGCCATCTCCAAGGCCAGGCTGGACAGAGCATAGAGGAACCTGATCTAGTGGAAGGGTGGAATGAGATGAGCATTAAAGTCCCTTCCAACACAAAGCACTCTGTTCTTTCATGTTTCTATCTGTCCCCACAGCTGGGCACGGACCAGAGCTGCCAAGTCATGGTTCCACAATCTCAGATAAATTCTGCAATCACCCCAAACTCACAGTTTGGGGTCTCTGTGTGCCCCAAAGCAGCAGGTCCCTGCCAGCAGCAGTGCCGGGGGGGCTCTGGCCCTGCATACCTGTGTCCTGCGAGAGGCTGGCGCTGTAGCTGTCACTCTCGGTGACCGTGATGCCGTGCTGGGAGCCCACTGTCCTCCAGTCCGAGGTGAGGGTCCGTGCGGGGGTGGACGCCTGGCACTTGGTGAGTGTCCACTGGCTGGAGTAGCGGTTCCGGGTGCTGTGTGCAGACTTCACGCTCTTCCTCGACACGGGGTCTGAGGCACAAAGGTGACAGGGTCACGGTGAGTCCCTCCCACACACAGCCAGGATGCTGTCCTGCCTCCCTGGAGCGCTGCCTGTCCCTTCTGCCTTCCCAGCAGCTGCTTTTGGGCACAGCCGGTGCTGGGGACAGGTTCCCCACCCCTGCCCTGTGTGTACAGTCCCTGTACAGCCAGCCCAGCCCCACACACTCACTGGTGCCGGGGCGGATGTCAGACATGTCGATGAGGGGTCCCGTGTTCTGGATCAGGGCTGGGTGATGCAGAGAGACGCCCGTGCAGAAGCTCTGGGGGTTCACTGCCTGGCTGAACTCCGTGTCGGTCACCGGGATCGTGGCTTTGTCATCCCCTGTGTGAGGAAGCTGAAGCTCAGATCTCTCTCTGGCCAGGCAACGTGGGCACCTGCTGGCCCACACTAGCCCACCCATGGGACCCCAAACTCTGGGGCATGAGAGGATGGGAGCTTTGCCTGTGCTTACCCAGCTGCTTGATGCCTTCCTTGTCCTCGATGAGGAGCTGCACGCGCGGGATGTCGATGTGCAGTCGGGGGCCCTGCGGGGGCCCCTTCACCGGCGTGTCAAAGCTGCGGTTATTCTTGCTGTGAGGTGAGAGGGGACGCAGGCCCGCCCATTACCGGACAGAGCCCCGGCGGCTCCAGCCTGGCACGGGCTGGGGATTGCCGCCAGCCAGCCCACCCGGGGCTCACCCTGCCCAGGCAAGCTCCAGTGTGGGACCCTCGGGCATCACCAGGAGCTGCTGTTGTACAGAGGACCTGCCACAGCCTTCAGGTGTGAGCCCGAGAAGGTCTGACACTGAATGAGGGCTGCACCTGGGCTTAAGAGCAGCCAGCACCACCTCCAGCACCAACCATTCCCCTGCCTGCCCACCCAGTGCCAGACAGACAGATATGAGACTCACCTGATCAGCATTTCTGCCAAACTCTTTGCATCTGTGCAGGAGACAAAAAAAACCAATGATTTTTTTAAGGGAGCTCTTTAAGGCACAATGAGGCATGTCCAGGAACATGAACTGGGATCCTGTGTCTCTGAATCCCATCTCACCTCGAAGCCTCTTCAGCCTCTTCTCCTTCCTCTTCTTGCGGATGATGAAGAGCAGGGCCACTCCCAGCGTGGCCAGGATCACGGGGCAGGCAATGGTGAAGAGCTTCTTCACGTCGTCACCTTCCCCTTGGGCAGACTTGATCGGGGGGATGGTGCCTAGGGCAGAGCACGGGCGGGTGGGCACTCAGCGCTCTGGGACCACCCTGGTGTGGTGGCATTCCCCCCGCCCACATCCCCACTCACTGCCGTCGTAGTCCAGCGTGGCAAACTGCGTGGTCTCGTTGCCGCAGCCGGCGCTGTTGCAAGCCTTCATGCGCAGCTCGTACCAGGTGGCCTCGCGCAGCTCGGTCAGGAACACCTCGCTGGAGCTGTTGGTGCGCAGGCTCTGCCAGACCCAGTTGCCCTTGGGCCGGTACTCCAGCACGATGGCCGTGATGGGGCAGCCCCCGCTGCTCCAGCCCTGCAGGTTCAGCCTGGCGTGCGTGGAGTTGATGTGGGTGAAGAGGTGCTGGTCCTTGCTGAAGGAGGGCTCTGTGGGAGAGGAGCTATCAGCAGGGTGGGGAGGGGACCCCTCTGTCCCCAGGCGGGGCAGGGACACCGCGGGCTGGGCTCACCTCTGCCGTGGGTCTTGGCCTCGATGATCTCGCTGATGCGCCCGGCGCCCACGCTGTTCTTGGCCGCCAGCTTCACCTTGTACCAGGTGCCGCACTTGAGGCTCTCCAGCTTGAAGGAGCGCTCGGAGGAGCTGATGAACACGTCCTTCCACTCCTCGCTGTTGTCCACCGAGTACTGGAGCACGAAGCCTGGGGGAGCAAGGCGGGGGGGTCACCTCTGGCTGGCACAAAGCTGTGCCCAGCTCCAACGCAGCCTTGCAGTGCCAGGGCACCTCTCACACACCAATTCATGCCTTACTCCACGCTCACAAGGGGTGTTGGAAACTGCCTGCTGTGCCCACCACACAGAGCCAGGCAGGAGCCATGGATGAGAGGAGTGTGGGCACCCCCAGCACCTCCTGGGAGCTCTGCCAGAGCCCCTGGTCACCCCTCACCTCCCCCCAGGACCGCCAGGATGGCCCTGCTGCTCATTTCCACACCGGAGTGCACGCTGTGATTGACTGGTGCAAGGCTATAAAGGGAAAGCCGGAATTAAGCAGCTCCCTCGGGAGGCTGCAGGAAGTTACTTCTGTCATTGCACACCGCCTCCTCTCCCGTGATGGAGAGTATCAGGAAGCACACTGTGTCCTGGATGAGCAAACCTGTTACGCTGCCGTCACCAAGACGCCTGGAGACGGCTGGTCTGGGCTTCCCGGGAGAGGCACAGGGACATGGGGACAGCCCCGAGGGCATCGGGGCATCCCGGGACAGCTCATCCCTGCTGCCCTGGCCATTCTGACCAAACCTTCCTGGTGCTCTGAGCACTTTGGATATTTCTGCAGGATATTTAGCCAATTCTCAAACAAAAATAGCAGGGAAGAGTAGGCTTCCTGCCTTGCTGTGTGCATAATGAGCTGCACAATGCAGGGCCGGCAGGACCACCTCCCGTGCCAACACCACCCAGGTACCACTGAGGGCTCCCAGCAGAGAGCTCTGAACACCCAGCTCCAGCTTGGGCAGAGCAGTGGGGAGACTTTCACACCTTCCCAGCACCGAGGCTTCCCTATGGATGTTGGTACCAGGACCTTCCCAAGGCCATGGGCATGTGATGCCAGTGGTGTCAACACCAGCCCTGACACCTCCACGCCGCCCACCCTGGTGCCTGCCATTGCTTATTTATTTATTTTGTACATGCGGCGTGTTTTTAATATTTCTAATCCAATTATAACCAAATTTATCAACAGAGTCCGCTGGAGTGAAAGGCTGCTGGCTGGGGAGATTTGCTTGTAATTACTTTCATGCTTTTAATTAATTGTAAGCGAGGTCTCCTTCCTCGCTCCCCGCTCCCCCCTCCGCACGCAGCTGTTTCAACGTATAATTCATGAGATGAATCAGAGCAGAAAGGAGACTTGGGAAAGCTGGGATGCTCCTGGAGCCCTCCCAAAGCCCCCAGCCTGTCAGGGATGCAGGACAACTCCTGCTCTGGTGGGTTCAGAGTGGCACCAATGCCAGGAGACACCGAGCAGCACTGGGGCTGGCCCTGGCCACCAGCACTTAAGCACCCAATGATGTGCCTTTCATTAGCTCCCTCAGCCCCTGCAGCTTGTCCAAAACACCTCACAAGCCCCTCATCAGTGCTGACAGTCCCTGCTAAGAGCTCAGAGACATCAACCTTATTCTGAAGCATTTCTGAGGCATTTTGGAGAGGGGGAAACTGAGGTGCAGAGAGAGGAATGTGGCACAGTGTGCCTGGAATCATGTTCCACGAGAACGGAACCAGTCATGGCTCTGGGATGAGATGCTGGTACCAGCCCCGTCGCTCACAGCAGCCCTACCTCGGATGGAGCTGCCCCCATTGTCCCCAGGGATCCAGGCCAGCGTGATGGAAGATGCCGAGGTCTTGGAGACAGTCAGGCGGGGCTGGTCCGGGGGCACTAGGGAGGAGGGAAAGCCCATGAGCACCTCACACACGCAGAGTGCCCCAAACTGTGCCCCCCAAAAGTGCCAGTGAGACCTCGCACTCATCCCCAGACCGGCACAAACAGGACAGAGCCCAGGCACTGGTCAGTGGGGATGGAGCAGACAGGGAGCTGGAGCCCTCACCTTGCACCAGCAGGTTGATGATGATGGTGTCGAAGCCCCAGGTGTTGGTGGCAGTGCAGGTGTAGTAGCCCGAGTCCTCGGCTTTCACCGAGCGCAGCACCAGTGTCCCGTTGGCCTGGATCAGGCGGTGGCCGTCCACCGTCACCGGGATGGCAGAGTCCTCGCTGCCGGGAGGACAAGGAGCACATCAGCCGTGTGTGACACAGCCAGGGCGAGGCAGCTGGCACCAGCCCCTGGCACTGCTGGCAGCCCCCCATACCTGTCCTTGGTCCACTTGATGGCAGGGACCGGCTCCCCAACGGAGTTGCACGGCAGCCTCACGTCCTTCATCCACGGCGTGGTGACGGTGCCTCCGAAGGAGATGATCTTGGCAGGGGCTTGGGGGCAAGGAGGAGGTCAGCCTGGGGGGCAGGCCCCGTGCGCAGACCCCTCGAGGGGTAAGGAGACCTGGGACCCCCGTGCTGCCCCTCCTCTGCCCTGGGGCCACCCAGCCGTTGTTTCCTGGGGCCATGGGGCAGGGCACAGCAGAGGAGGTGCCCCCCAGGCTGGCAGCCCCCGTACCTTTGCCCGCAGGCTCGATGGTGACCTTCTCGCTGATGTTGCCACGGCCGGCGGAGGTGACGGCGGCCACCCAGAGCAGGTACTGCTGGCCCCGGTTCAGGTGCGCGATGCGGTAGAAGAGCTGGTCCGGGCTGGTCTCGTACTCGCTGGGAGCCTGCGGGGAGCGACACGGGACAGGTGAAGCCTCTGTGAGACCCTCAGCCCATCACCCTCAGCTCAGATCCCCACCCCACCGCAGCTCTCCGGGCTTATCCCGAGCGGCAGCAGCGGCTCAGCCCCGCTCCCGTCCCTCAATGCTGGAGAGAGCCGGCTGGTGTCGTGATTCCTCCAGGGAGCGGGGCTGCAGCCCAGGAACAGATGGCTGCAGCCGCATGGCTCCTTCCCGGGAAGGACGCTTCCCTGGCACCCGCCAGGCTGCGGCGGGGCCAGCCTGGAGGCAGCCCCAGCTGGGCTGGCCAAACCCTCTGTGGTGACAGCGACAGGCCAAGGGGTCCCCGAAACCTGTGTGGGGTCACTCCTGCATCACCCACAGACTGCCCCAGCGCTGCGGTGGCCCTGGGGACATAGCTGGTCGTGTGCAAGCACTGGGGCCAGTCCCCATCACATCGGGGGCAAAGTCACCCTGCCCCAAGCACGCCACGAGGGGAAGAACTGCCTGGCACAGCACCAGCTGTGCCACCTTGGCAACACCGGGAAGGGATGGGGCTCCACGACCCCCTTGGCACAGGATGGGTGCATTTAAGTGTGACCACACAGGTACCCGTGTGCTCACCATCGGCACACGCGTGTCCTTGCGGGGACACAGATGTGAGTGTACCCCAAAGCAGGCACACCTATATGAATATTGTATAGTATACATAATTTTTTTTACCCAAATGACAGTTTTGACAAGATGCCAAGAAAACAATATCGGATCCCAGCGGTTTTACCAGTTGCTTTGATGAAAAGATTATGTTGCCCTGGAAACCAGAGGCTCAGATAGTGAAATGAGTTTGAGAAGGAGCTTTTGATAAGCACTAGTCTGCAGACCTCCCATCAACCTCTCCCTCACCAAGGAGGGATGGGGACAGGTTGGATTTCTATTTCATTTTCGGTCAGCTGCTGGCATGTTTCCCCCTCTGGAGCAAGTGCTGAGCAGGGCAGATGCCAGAGGAGGGGAACAGAGAGATGATGGGACCATTCCCTGCTGCACAGTGCCCATGGATGCCCTTGGACAATTCCGCAGTGCACCCCAAGAGCTCTTTGCTGCTGCTGCTGCCTGGCATCAGCTGTCCCTGCCGTTCCTGCTTGGCCAGCTCAGCATTCCCTGGCACACTGTGGCGATTCCCAGCCCCATTCCCATCACGTACCGGCTGCCCCGAGCCAGGGCTGGAGCAGAAGATGGTGTATTTCCGAATGATGCCGTTGGGCTTGGCCGGCGGCAGCCAGGACACCACCACACTGCTGGCAGAGGATGGCACAGCCTTGATCCCAGCTGGGGGACCTGGAACTGAGGAGGGAGAGCATGGCAGAGCTGGTGCCGGGAGGTCTCCAAGGTCTCTGCCCAGTTGGGAGATGTGACAGCATCCTGCCGTGGGGCTGGCATCCCAACCACGCCCTGGGAAGCAGCTGCAATGGTGGTGGCAGTGCAGGCAGGGCTGTGTCTGCCTGCAGGACACCTCTCCACGGGTGGCTCCAGTCCCCGTGTGAGCTGGAGGCAGGAGGGTTAATTGCAGCCCAAACTCTGGTTTAGAAATCATGATTGGCTTTTAATGGCCATCTCCTTAATCTGTCAGCCGTACCCTGCCCAGCTGCGCCTCCCTCCCAGCATCTGGCGCTTCCTAGGACTCAGGCCCAGGGAAGCTCTGCTACCGAGCTAATGGCATTAAAGTAGGGCAGGCGGGGTGTAAATATTTAAATATCCGCACTTAAGGAAAAGAAAAAAAAGGGAAAGGGAAATGCCCTGCCCGTGGCTGTACACGGGGGGTTTCCCCTGTGCCCCGGCAGCCGCTCCAGCCCTTCGGCACGAGCGAGAGGCAGTGCCACTTACTGTCCTCCTTGGTCTGGATGTAGAGCACGCTGCTGCGGACGCCGTCACCTGCCTGGGTGTAGGCCAGCACCTGCACGCTGTAGTTGGTGAACTTCTCCATGCCCCGCAGCTCCACTCGCTCCCGCGTGGTCGTGATGTTCTGCATCTCGCCCCACTCTGCGGGACACAGGGCCTGTCAGCCCCCCTGCCACCCCCCGGTCCCCCGCGTCACCCGCTCCCCATGGCACTCACCGCCGTCCATGTAGAGGGACCAGAAGATGACACGGTAGCCCTTGAGCACCCCGTTGAGAGTGCTGCGCGGGGGCTCCGACCACGAGATCACGGCCACGTCCGAGGTGATGGAGATGGCCCGCACGTTCTCGGGGGGCTGGCTGGGAACTGGGGGGGCACATGGGAGGAGGACAATCAGCAGGAGGGTGGAGATGCCAGGCTGAAGGAGCCGTGTCCCGCCGGTCAGCCGCCCTGACTGCACCCACACGGACACCCCTGTGCTGCTGGAGACCCCCAGCCAGTCCTGCCTGGCACTGCTCTGCCTCCAGCATGCAGTTTTCCTTGTCCTGGACCAGCGAGGTGGGGGTGAACCCTGTGCTGGTGGTGACAGGGAGGATGCTTCCCAGCGAGGGGAGAGTGGGAGAGCTGGCTGGATGTGAGGTAATTAGATCCCACTGCCCTGCAAGAGGTAACTCTAATTTTTATGAGCATTTAAATGGTAATACATCACCGTAACGATCCTCTTTGAAAATGATTATTGTTTCATATTACTTAGGTGCAAAAATATAAGCACCATGTAATTAGGGACAGAGTATAATAAACTAATATAGATAGTCCGTTTGAACAAAATGAAGGTAATATAATTATGGAAAAGACACTATTGCTAAAACAGGGGCCTTTGAATACCCCGGGAGGAGTGCTAATGCAGCCAGGAAACGATCGCAGTTTGACAGGCTAACGAGAGCCTTAATTAAGTATGAAAAACTGCGGAGCAAACGCACTGCAAAACTTTTTCCTCATTGTTTTTTAAACGACTGAGGCCATCAGTGACTGTATCCCACATGCAAAGCTTCCTGGTGCTTCAACAGTGCCTAAATCCACGTTGCACCCTTCAATTGTGCCACTAACCCGGGGCCACGGGCATCCTGAGAGCCCTGTGCTCCCAGTTCCTTCCCCGGGAGCTGTGAGGGCACACACAGCCACCACCCCAGACCTGCTTGTGACGGACAGGGAGTGACCGAGGGTCCCCCAGGTGGCACTCGGCGCTGGGGGGCAGGAGAAGTGTCTGGTTTGGTCACTGGGCCACCCTCACCATCCTCCAGCGTGGTGGCGTTGATCTCGCTGGACGAGGGCCCCGTGCCCGCACGGTTGAACGCCTGCACCACCACCCCGTACTGCGCAAACTTCTTCAGGTTGTCCAGCGTGTAGACCTCGCTGTCGCCCGTGGCCTTCATCTCCACGATGCTGTACTGCCCGTTGCTGCCCGGGCTGTTCTCGCGGTAGCCGATCTGGTAGCCGCGGATCACTCCGTTCTGCAGCTCCTTCTTCGGGGCCTGAGGGACAACGAGGGCAGGACAGAGAAGTGTCACAAGGCGGGGAGGCTCACAGGGCTCTGTGACCCAGCCACCTCTCCCCAGTGGCTTTTCTCAAGGTTTTCAAATTGTTTTCCCTCCCCAGTTTTCACTGAGTGGCAAAATAGTGACAAAAAAGGTCCAGCGGGTCCTCAGAGCCAGCAGAGAAGAAAGTCCCCAACTAGAGCAGGAGAAACCCCAAGTCTGGCAGCCTGAGAGGCCAGATTGAGATCAATCTTAACAATATTTCTCTGAAGCATTAAGAAATCAATAGGGTTGATTGCAAATTTATGTTACAATGCCAGGGCGATCCGTCTTGCTGAAATACTCCTAAAACGAAGTGACTTATCTTTCAAGTGAATCTTACTTTTCATTAATCTATTTTCCAGTGCTTAAGGGGAGGGGGGAGAAGCTGGCACCCTAAATTTATTGACTTAGCAGTTCATTCCCAAGTCCTAACTTTATAATCAATTTTATTTTTCATTAGGCAGCTTTGGAAAAATAAATCCGATTCTAAGTTTTATCGATCTCTGCTCAAACACTTTGCAAACCAGCACCTCAGTTTTTACATATTTATCCTCTCTGCCCCATGATCCTGCACGGACACTCCATGAGATAATGAGCTTGTTATAAAACATGATTGATAAGGGCCCTGTGTGATGAGGTGAGCTGCGTGCCCAGCCTCCAGGTTTTCCTTTTTCCTGGGGAATTCTTCCTGGCTTTTGTAACACTGATGACATGCTGGGTCTCAGGACAAGCTGGGACAGCATTTGGCCAAGCCCCTGTGGCCAGGGAAAGCCCACACACCACCCTGGCCTCACCCACCTTCCAGGTGACCTGGATGCTCTGGGACGTGATCGGCTGCAAGGTGACATCCATTGGAGGGCCATCGGGAGCTGCGGAGAAGCACAAAGGAGCACACTGAGAAGGTTCAGGAGCTCCTCACCAGGAAAACCCTTGGCTTTAGGAGAGCTGTACGTCAGCCAGCCTCCCCCCAGGCTGCAGCCCCCGTGTTCCCCCTTCCCACCACCCACGCTGGGAGCGGCACCTGCTTCCTCGGTGCTGATGGTGAGCTCCTTGCTGGGCTCGCTGCGCCCGATCTTGTTGAAGGAGTACATGCGGATGCTGTACACTGAGGCAGGGTGCAGGTCCACGATGTTCGCCTGGTTGATGGTCGGGGAGATGTTGCGTGTGGACTGCTTAAAATCCCAGGAGTCTGAACAGAAGGGGGAACGACAGGAGGGTCAGCACCTAAATCCCATCCCGGGGTCCGCAGTGCCAAGGGGGCCGTGCTGAGGCAGGTGAGGTCCCCAAGCACCTCCAGCTTTTGTACCCCTGGAGAGGTGCTGCTTCCCCCCTCTTGCTGTTGTGCATCGGGGCTCAACTTTTTGCAAATATTGTCTCTTTTAATATTCCCTTTCAAATGCTCCCATCCAACAGAAATTACCATATTTCATTAATGCCGCTCTCTCCTTTCTTCATCAAAGGAACCGGGATGCAGAATATTCCCTTGGAGGCACCGGTGGGGCAGTCCCTCACCTGCCTGTGCAGGCCAGCCCCCAGCCTGCTGTGGCACAGGGAGGGGACATCACTGTCACCTACCTGACTTGTTCTTGTACTCAATATCGAACCCAGTGATGATGCTGTTGCCGTCGAACCGCTGCGTCCATCTCAAATTCATACTCCGGGCTTTCACCTCACGGATCTCCAGCTCGGGTGGGTCAGGGGGCTCTTGGGGACACGCAGGCAGGTTAGGGACACAGGCAGAGGAGCCCCCCAGGAGCAGGGGGACCCTCTCAGCGAGGCTTTGCACCACAGGGCTCATGCAAGGGGGATGGAGTACCTTGGACAGTGAGCTGGATCAAGCCTCTGTCCTCGCCGTAGGAGTTGATGGCGTGACAGGAGAAGAAGACGGAGTCCCCGCGGTCAGCTGGCTTCAGCTGCCAAAATTCCAGGGAGAGGAGCCAATTCAGCCTGAGCTGCCCTGAGCACTGTCCCCTGCCTTCCCCTGCCATCACTGCGTGCTCCCATCACTGTGCCGCTCCCTGGAGCTCCAATCTCTCCCGCTGGGCTCGGCTTTGCCACGCAGGGAGCCCAGCCGTAGTGCCAGCCCCTGTGACACCCTCTGGGGACCACCCACACTCCCCTGTGCTGCCTTCCTCCCTCCAACACCCAGCCAGACCCCCGACAGCATGGGCAGGCGCCGGACCCCCAGCCCTCACCTTGAGGGTGGAGATGACCTCGTCGCCGTTGTCCTTGGTGGTGATGGCGTAGCGCATGTTGCGGTCGGGGTCGATGACGGTGTCGCCCTTCTCCCAGCGGATGATGATGGGCCGCTCGCCCCGCGCTGTGCAGTTCAGCTCCTTGGTCTGGCCCTTGATGGCGATGGTGGTGTTGGGGTGGGAGGTGATCATGGCCGGGACTGCGGGGAGGCAAAGTGTCACCTGTGTGCCCGGGGGACAGGCAGTGCCACCTGTGGCTGCCCGGCCCCTCAGAGCCCACGGACCCACCGAGGACACGGCGCATGCGGCTCTCACCGAGAGGCAGCACAGCCCAAAGTGGAACCGTCTCGCTGCATTATACAGCTCAGGATCATAAAATAATGAAGCAGATAAATTTTATAATGCATAGCATTACACCGGGGTAGACAATAAAACGTGAAAGACAAATAACCAAGTGCACACTATAATGAAGAGAAAGCCTCCAGTCTGAGACGTGCGGGTATGAATTATTGACTAAGGTTTTACACTCCCGAGGATGAGAGGAAGAATGTTTTCCATCACGGATTTGCATAATTCACTCGTATAAACCTGGGCAGAATACAGAGTGTGATTTCCCATCAGCAAGGCCGCCTTTGCATTGCAGATATCAGAGATGATTTTTTTTTCATAGCCACCCCAATATCCAAATGGGGACGGTGGGGACACACTGTGCCCTGGTCACCACCTGGCTGGGGTGCAGAACCCAGAGATGCTCAGGTAGCACAGATGGGGATGGCTGATCCGTGCTGTGAGGATGCTGCACTGATCCCTGGCCTGGCTCTTCCCAAGCCCTCATGCCACCCCAGTGCCATGCGGAGGGCTGGCTGTGGCAGGCACCACACAGGAGGAACGGGCTGGGGGACCGAGGGCAGGCTGGGTAAGCAGAAAAAAATGTAATGCATAAACAAACAGCAGTGCTGAGTCCTGCAGTAATGTATGATAATGACAATCCGCAAAGGCAACACACACTGTTCTAATGGGACACAAGAGGCTCTAATGAGCTACGACTCCTCGGCTTTCTGTGGCAATGTAATTCAATTAACAGCAAAGGAAACCTTTCCTCCGGAGCTGCCGGAGTTTGTGGGGTGCAGGACAGTGCGGTGCCCAGCCTGGTGTCTGTGTGACAACCCTGCCCCGAGGGGAGCACGGCCACTCCCGAGCTGGCAGGGGATGGCAAAGGGCAGGGATGTTGTGGCAGTGAGGCCTGGGGCACCAAGGGCCACAAGAAACAGCACAAGACTTCTCCTAACTCTGCACTGTCCCATTCCCAGCTTCCTGCCCATGCTCCGACAGCTCTGCAGCCCCAGGTCAGGGAAACACCGGGAGAGAGGCAGGCCAGGGAAAGAACTGTCCCAGCCCCAGCATCTCATGTCCCATTAGGGTGAGGAATAGCCCAGGGGCTCTTGCACCTGCCCCAAAGCCCAGCTGACTGTGCACAGCACAAGGGCACGCACAGATGGGTTAGAGGCTCAGCATCCACTCCTGGCACTATGGCAGCCCTTGCCAGGCTCCTGCCCACTGTCCCCAGCTCCTGCCACGGAAAAACGAGGGGCCACCCTGCTTTTTGGCAGGCAGGGCCACTGGGGATGTCACTCAGCCCTCATTTGGGCTGCAGGAGGGTGCAGACAGAGGGTGTGTGGCCGTGGGGCTGAAGGGGCAGGAGAGCCCCTCAGGGCTGCAGCAGCCTTGGCTCCATCGGCCCCTTCCCTTCGAGCAGAGGCCCCGGGAGAGGAGCTCCGTTTCAGGCTCTGCTTCACTGAAATGCACTTATTGATGTTTGATTAAAAGCAGCTCCTTGGATGTAAACATATCAACTTCTCTCAATTGCTAGGGTCCCAAGGGAGCTGCACGTAGTCCAGAGAAGGAAAAGAGCACAACAAACCCCAAGAAAACCCCAAGCAGCTGTGAGGATAGCACAGATCGGGGCATTGCTGCCCAACACCTGCCCTGCAGCAGCTCTGCAGCTTACAGAGGGACCACATCGCTTGGGACTGCTGCAGGGACCCCCAAGGGTGGAAGGGGCTGCTCCTGACCACTCTGTGATCCCTTCCTGGCTGCAGGGGTATCGATAATGCCACATCAGCTACAACTCAAGCAGCACTCTGGGCAGACTGGCTTCCTTTGAGGAGAGCTCACCTGCAACGCCTTCTGTGCCCACCCATCCTCCCAGGGCCCAGCTCACCCACCCAGCCTCTCCCTGCGCCCACGGCCTTGTTAACAAGACCCCAGACAGAGGTTGGTCCTGCTGGCTGGGCAGAGATAAGCCTGGCAACAAAGGAAGCCGACAGCCACCAGCACGCTCTGCCATCCCACACCCGGCTGGGGCACGAGCCGCTTCGCAGAGCAGTGGTGACAACTGAATGAGAACAGTGACAAGGGTGACAAGGGCTGTGCCTGCCTCCCTCGCCCCCCTCTTTCTTGTTTGGAGCTGGCTCTGTGATGTTAATTTGATTGCACCCGTCTCAGCTTCCTTTCTACACTGATTAGCTGAGTTTCACCTGAAGCATGAGATTAATTCAAATTGCATGGAAGCAATCAGTTATGCTCGTGCCATGTGGCAGCGAACTTCCAAAGAGGGCTGTGCCACGACCACAGACAGAGACCCCTCTCGCTGCCCTCTGGCTGGACCCCAGGCACCGAGGTGCTGGCACGGAGCAGGAGGCAGAGGAGCCCCTCCTCAGTGCCCAGGGTGCTGCTGCTCGGGCGCAGCCAGCAGGACCCCTGAGGGTGAGACCCTCCCCATCCCACACGCTCTGACACCCGAGCAGGTGTGCAGCCATGTGCTAAATGGCATTTAGCACGCGCTGCTGGGCGCCTCACCTGCGCCCAGCCCAGCCCGCTGTCCCCCTCGGGCACACGCTCGGGTACTCCAGCTCTCCTCACCTTCCCCTCCACGCTACACCCTGCTGGATGCTGGTGAGTTCCTTCCCACAGCAGGGAAGGACAGGCTGCCATGGTGTGGGAGCCCAGGGACAGGAAAGCCCCAGCCCCACGGGTGACATTCCCCAAGCAAATCTGGTGGCTTTCCTCATCCACCCCCTGACAAAAGCAGTGTCCAGCTCCTTCTGGCTCTGCCAGGCCCATGGAACTCAGCCAGGCGAGCACACGCTGTCCACTGTCTTACGTGGCTGTCCCACCTTGCCCCCAGAGCCCCTCATTGTGGCATCGGGGCAGGGGATGTGACACCAGCTGGCTGTGGCACTCCCCTCTCCCCTGCTGACCACCAACACGCTTTGTTTGGGCTCTGATTAACTCTCATTTAACTCAGTCCGCAGTGGCCTGGCTTTCAGGGAAAGCCAGTGCTGATCTCCCTTTAATTGGGCTGACATTTCACTAAACAAACAAAACCCCCAAAATGAAACAAAACAAAGAGCCCATCTAATGCTTAATTGGCCGTGGCGCTTTTTCTACCTATTCATCCAAACCTTTTCAAAGGCGGCAAGGGCTCCGGGAGATGCAAAAGCACTCGCATAATAAGGTTATGTGCTATTCAAGTCAGCAAGCAACCTGTCCTGGGATGCAATTACAGGAGATAGCAGGGACACGGCACCAGTTCGGGCTCCCAGACTTCGCACGCTCACTCGGGATTAATCGCCTCGACTTTGTACCTGCACCTCATTGAAGTGCCTTGTTTGAAGTCGCTGGGTTTGATTCATCAGTCGGAGGGATAAATTAAACAGCTGACAGGGAGGGGAGCGGGAACCTGGGAAGGCAGGGGCTGGGTGGGGGAGGGGAGAAGCCCCCAGGAGAAACGGCTGCCGATGTTAGGAGAGAAAGAGCTGGGCTGGGGAGGGGAGGCCAGGGCATGGTGGTGACCAGAGAGGGCTGCACGTCCCCTTTGTCCATGGCATCCTGGGTGGACAACCAGGGGGTGGCTCCCATGGCTTCACCTGCAGCCCCCATCCCCTCTGGCACAGCACACTCACTGCCTCACCCCTGGCATGGTCAGGGCAAAGTTTAGTCCTTCTGATCCCAGTCCCAGCCCCAACCCCTCCTGGAGACACACAGGAGTGAGCACGATGGGGCTGGACCCCCTGCACCACCTCCTTTTGGAGGTTTGAATGCTCCCGGCAGAAACGAGTCCAGTAAGTAACACGGAGCCGGCAATTATACATTCTGCTGATAGCAACGGGAGAGCAATCCAATAACACACACAGTTCAAACACGGTGTCTAACAACACTTCCCAGCCCATCCCTGTCAAAGCAGCCCAGCTATTTCCTTTCCTCCTGGATGATGTAGATTGATTGCTTGGTTTTATTAAAGACAAAGTGTGTTTAATAGCAAAAGGGAAGCGGGTCCCTGGAGGGGAGGAATCAATGCCCTCCTGTGCCCTGCGCATCGATCGTGGGGGTGCACGGAGCTGAGGCCGGAGCGCGGCTGGAGCCCTCAGAACAGAGAAGAAAGCTGCACCAGAGCAGGCTTTGCTGATGATCCCATGTCCCACAGCCACAGCCACCCTCGCCGTGCCTGCCCCTGCCCCCCAGCCACCCCTGTGGCCGTGGCAGGAGCAGGTCTCTGTCCCCGTGACGATGCCCCACGGCGCAGCCCCGGGTACTTACTCTTGACGGTGAGGAACATGGACTTGCTGATGTCTGTGCCCACGCCGTTGCTGGCCTGGCAGAGGTAGTAGCCGATGTCCTCCTCCAGCACGTGGCGAATGAGCAGGGAGCTGTTGGGCAGGATCTGGATGCGGCCCGTCAGGGGGATGGGGTGGTACTGCTGGGGGTTGCCACTTCCTGGGAGGGGACACAGAATCACAGAGTTCAGCCGAGGCAGAGGAGCACTCGTGAGCCTCAGAGCTGGGGTGGCTGTGCCCAAGGGACCCTCCCCAGCCCCTGGTGACATTCCCACAAGCTGCCGTGGCCCATCCCTACCTTTAGCGTGTTTCCACATGACCTTCGGAGGTGGGTACCCATCAACGGAGCAGTTCAGCACCCCGGCTTTTCCATAAATGCCATCTTGGTTGTTGGGTTGGACCACAAAACGAGGAGGCACTGAGAAGTTTGGGAGAAAAGATGGTCACTGGAGGAAAATCCCCATCAGATCCCCACGGCTCCCGCTGCCTGGGGGCTCCTCACCCTCCCAATTCCCCTCTGCTCTGCCCTCCTGAGCCCACCGGGAGCGGGTGGGATGCAGGTGGCCGGGCCACCCCTGCAGGCTCACCCCGCACGATGAGCTGCCGCTCGCGGCTGACGGTGGCAGCGTCGTTGCTGGCGATGCAGGTGTAGTTCCCATTGTGCTTGAGGGACACGCTGGAGATCTGCAGGGAGCTCATGAACTCCTTGCTCTCGATGGTGACCCCGGAGCCGGAGAGGATGACGTGCCCGTCCTTCCTCCATGTGATGTGGATGGGCATGTCCCCGGAGGAGACCACGCAGGGGATGTAGAGGAGCTGTCCGATGGAGGCTGGCGGGAACTCGAAGGGCTGGATCAGCGGAGGGACTGAGAGGGGAGAGGCAGAGAATGCTGGAGTGCCCATCCCAGGAAAGCCTTCCTGCAGTGGGGCCTGGGGGAGAGGCTGTCCTGGCAGGAGAAGCAGCCCAGAAACCAAGACAGGCTTTTGATTCCACTGGGAACAAGGCCAGGGGGACAGCGGGAGGTGCCATCAAGCAGAGAACAGCAGGAAGACTTCCCCCACCTGGCAGGGCCACCCTGCTGAGAGTGGGATGGAGAAATGCTGACCATGCACTGGGGAAAGCCCTGGCTGCCCCCTGCACGTGCCACCCAAAATTCCACCTCAGCATTTATCCACTCCCAGAAAAGCCATTATTAGATGGATGCTTTTCTTAAAGGCGCTGGATTCAGAACCAGCCATTATCTTTCTGATAACTTAATTAGGCAACCGCAGCATCTCTGGCAATGTGGGAGGGGGAAGAAAGCAGAGAGAGGGAGACAATTAGCTTAACAAGGCTCAGCACCTGGTAGATGAGATCCTCGTTCTGCAGTCTCCATAATTAAATTAGCAGGCTGCCAATTGTCCCTTCGGCAGTAGGGAGCCGCCCTCTCTCGCAGGCACGGGGGCAGCTCCCCATACCCCCACGCACTTCCCTGGGCTCCCACCTCCCCCCGTGCCCATTCCAACGCTCAGGTCTTGGCACTGCTGCCAGTCCAGAGTATAGGCAAGCAGGGGCTGTCACCGTCCCCAGGTGTGTGCCAGTGCCACCAGGCAGGCAGGTACAGACAGGGCTGGCCTGTCCCTCTGCCGGCTACGACGTGGCTCGAGCTGCCGGAGCCATGGAGCCAGTGCTGCCTATTTTCCATAATTAATGAATAATTAATTGGGAATGCACTGCAGTCTATTGCAGAGTGGGGATGGGCTTGTGGATCTGCGCCTCTCCAAACACGCCCCTCCGGCCAACAGACAAGCTTTCCCTGCTCCAGCTTCCCACAAACAGAGCTCACAACTCCCCTTTCCTTCCCAGATTGCTTCCTGCTGCAATTCTCCTTTCTGCAGAGCTTCCAGGCTCTCACTCGACTACAGCCTGGGGCATGGAGCACCGTGCCCATGGTGCCACCACAGAGCCCATCCCAGCATCTCCAATCCAGAGGTGACCCTGCAAACAGCCTCTGCCTTCCCGTGGGGTAAAACATCACCCCACAGTGTCCCGGCACCATGTCAGCCCCGCACTCCCCAAAACGCTGCAGCCACCCGAGCAGAGCCCCAGGACAGCACCAACCCACGCGGGACTAATTAAAACCTTCAAAGATGTCTGTGGGAATGAGGAGCTGTCAGGGCACCTTGGAGGAGGCTGGATTTTGGATTGCGCTGCTGGGGAAGCACAGGGAAGAGGCTCCAGCAGCACCCCCGAGCAGCAAAGCCCCACAGAGCCAGGGGGTTTGAAACCGGGGATCCTGGGGTTCCCTGGCTGAGCAGCAGCTGCTACACCTGGGTGGGAGCTTCCTTCAGCACGAGATGGAAGTGATGCCTCAGAGCAGGGCCTGCACATCCCTGTTCCTGGGGGGAAGCAGTGGCAGAGGGAATTGTAAAGCTTTTACTCCTGTGTGATCGGAAGGACCTGCGTAACTCACTGGTGGCATTTCATGTGGTCACCAGGCAGAAGGGCTGTAAAAGCTTTATGGTGCTCCACGCCACCCTGCGCTCCTTGTGCTACACAGTTCGGTTTATTCACTCTCTGTCTTCTAGGGACTTCGCTGTTCTTTTACACAGGTCTTTTACCCAAGGGCCAGAGGAAATGAGGAATTCAGCCAGCAGGGCTGGTGTAAATCCCCAGCAGCAGAATGAAGATGTCTGGCCCATGCTGCACCACACTCCTGCCTGCTCGCCTTCCTCAGCCTGTCACCAGCCACTAATCGAGGCAGTAAATCCAAGTTGGGAAGGGTTGCTTCCTCCGATCCTCACAGATCCTCAGCTGAACTTCAGCATCCTGCACCCTCCGAGGGCACCTCCCAGCCAATCCCTGTCTTTAACTGATCTTTAACTGTTCACAAACATCCCAAGATGGTCTCCTCACATCAGCCCTGCCTGTCCCAGTTGTCCCAACACAGGAAGAGCATCTCTGGCCTCTCTCCAAGCCCTGGGGCTCCACATGGACCAGGATTTATATGAGGTGAGGAAAGCAGGGCTGGCCGAGCCCCGCAGACCCCAGGGGCAGGAAGACCTCCCCGCACTGCCCTTTGACAGGTTATCCACAGCCTCCTCTCCCCTCTGGAAGCCTTGGAGAAGAGCATTAGCTAATCAAGTGGCAGCATCTCTAATCAGCTTGATGCGCTCTCTCGCTAACCTGATTCCTAATAAGAAAATGGTGGCTGGGAGGGGAGGGAGGGGGATCAGAGTAAATCCAGTGCACGAATCCCCCGCTGGGTGAGAGGCAGGATGGCAATTGGCCGGCTCTGTCCCCAGCGCCGCCGTGTTTGTCTGAATGATTTACTGCAAACACCGAGCTGGCGACGGGCGGAGGCGACCCGACAACTCCTGAGGATGGGAGATCCGGGAGCACCGTGCGCTCCCAGCGCAATCTCAGCCAGTCACTGGGAGGGAATGCATCCGGCTCAATTCATTAGGACTGATAGCTCCCTCAATGGGGCTGAATAATTGATGGCGTGGAGAAGCTTTTAAGATGTTCTGTGCGCTCGGAAGACCGAGAGTATTATTTTTTTAAAAGCTAGCACACACAGAAAAACATTGGTGAAGGTGATCCAAGCAAAGGTTAGATGTTTTAATACGTTATGTTTACACCATAAATCCTTGCTCCATCACTTGTAAGGGGAAATGGATATGGCGTGGCTCGGGGCAGCTGCCGGCGGCAGGCAGGACCAGGTAGCCAAGCCAGCTCCCGAGGGCTGTCGTGATGGGATCTGAGCTCCCATGCCTGGTGACTACAGAGCACAGCGACCACCTGGCCATGCAGTTCCCTATGTGGTGCTCCTCTGCCTCCATCCCGCAGCAGGGACATCCCAAACTCAACCCGGATGAGCTTTCCACCCCATCCAGGGGAAGCCTTCCCACCCTCTCACCTTTGACGGTGACGTGGACGCTCTGGCTGATGGAGAGCTGGGGCTGGATCAGGACGCTGCACAGATACTCTCCTTCATCCATGCCTTTCTGGACGTCCATCAGCTTCAGGGTCCCGTTCTCAAAGACCACTTGGCGGTGGTTATCGGGCAGCAGCAGAGAGTCCTTGTACCACTTGATGGAGTAATAGGGGTACCCGATGACCCTGCAGTTGATGAAAGTGTCCCTACCCGCGACCGCTGTTATGTTCTTCATGGCACGGATGCTCGGGGGACCTACATATTCGGGAGGAAGGAAGAGGCAGGCTAGGTTAATTCCGAAGGGCCATTTGCTTGCATGCAGATCTGCTGCTGTTCCAGAGAGAGCTTCACAGGCAGAGGAGGTGACCAGGACAGCCGGGAGCCAGCCCGGTTTGGGTGAGGAGGCGGCACGGGCTCCTCTCAGCGCGGGTGGGGAGAGCTGCTCCTCAGCTACAGCTCCTCGCCCTCGCCCACCAACAGGGCTGAGCTCCTGGGTCACAGCCACACCTCGAACAGCAAATCCCACCCCAGCGCTGGGGAAGCTGAGCCCACAGACGCCACTGCTGCCCATTGCAGGAGGCTGGAAGGTGTCCATGTTTTTGCACTGGGCACTGTGGCTGCCCAGGATGCCTCCACCTGGCTCCTCCAGCACCACTGGAGCTGTGGGACACACCGGGAGAGCTCCCCCACCATCACAGCTTCTCTCTGCCTCTCCCAGGAGGAAGCTGCCTGCATTGTGCCAAACATCCTTGGCAAGAGCTGCTAGGGGAACCTGACTTCCACTGGCAAACACACTTCACCTCTCAAACCCCACCTTTCTGTGCCCCTCACTGCCAACCAGGGTGTCACTGAAAAGCCAGACAGCCACCAGTTTCTGTCTGGCTTTGGAGCTGCCTAAGGACTGGGAGAATGCGGCAGGTGAGCCTTTAAACGAGAGGTTTCATGCATCAATAATTACATTGTTCTCCCAGCCGCTGCATAAAATAGCAAAGTAATCTAAAGATTAACCCTGTCTTGACTCCTCGTCCTGAGGGCGTAGCAGGATAACAGCTTAACAGACACTCAGGATCAGCTGATGGGCGGTGTTTCCCATTCTAGGACACGTTAAGAGAAGGAGCAGGAAGAAAGGAATTAGCATCTCGCTCTGTAACCACGTCTCGGGCCTGTCTGAGGGACATGCTCTGTGCCACTGAAAAAGAAACCCAAATCTTATCTAGTGACAGCCCATCAAGAGCTGAGAGAGGGGGGAAAGGAAGACAAGGGAACATCCTCATTGAAAACGCTGCTCTGGCTTCTGATGGCTGAGGGATGAACTTCCTCCAAATTCAGCAGTAAACTGCAGCAAAATTCCGACTCTCCTGGGATCCCAGCCAAAAAGCCACTAGATCCATTTCAAACCTGAGACACAGACAAACACAACCCTTCAACCCTCATTCTCAGCAGACAAATAAACGCTCCCTTATCTTGTCTTGCTCCCACCTGTAAGCCTGGGAGCTTTAATTGGGGATTATTAATGGGCAGGGGCTTACACCGTACCCCGTGCCTGAGAGCGCTCCCTGGAACACACGGAGCAGAGCGCTCTAGCTGTAATAACACGGTGATTAACGCGGCCATGGCTTTTAGCAGACAAAGAAAATACAGACATGACAAATCAAAGCTCATTTTCCACGATTTCATGTGCTGCCTCATCATCGTTTGTCATGGAGATCCCCGTGCCAGCGGGCGCGGGGGCTGCCAGGGAGTAGGGAACAGGGGTGGCTGGGAGATCATGGGGGACCTGGGACATTTCTGTGCCTGCCACCTCCTTCTCCATGCGTGGGGTCCCTCGGGAGGTGCCTGCCCACCCTGTGCACACCCCAAGGCAAGGCTTGGTGGGGTGAGAGCAGACCCCAAGGTGGACAGCGCTGCCCTTTGACTCCTGCAAAGCCAAGCTCCAGTTCTCCAAAACCCCAAAATTGCTTTCCACTTTGTTAAACTCCCTGCTTTAAGCACTGGAGAGGCTCAAATCTGTGGGCAGGTGTGCGAGGGAATGGGAATTCCTCAGGGAATGAGGCTGGGGTAGCCAGGGAGACCCACATGGCCAGGATGAAGAGGGAGAGGTGAGGAGGACCAATCAGCCGGGGAACAGAACAAAACCAAAAAGCCCAGTAAAAGTCCTATTCTGATATTTAAAAGTAGACAGGCACCTCTTACGTTTATTCGCGCTTGGTATTCGGCGCTGCCCACCGAGTTCCGCGCGGTGCACCGGTACACGCCGCCGTCCTTGATCTGCGGGCTCGTCACGTTCATGTGGCTCACGGTGGTGCCATCGGACATGGTGTACTGGTTGGAGCGGTGCCCGCTGTCCCGCGGGATAGGCTCGTCGTCCAGTGCCCAGGTGACGGTCGGCGGCGGGGCCCCCTTGGCGGCACACATCAGGGAGAACTGCTCCCCGGGGTTGACCACCTTCTCGCTGAAGGAGGAGACGATGCGAGGGGTCCCATCTGGGGGGCACCCAGCGGGATGGGGGTCAGGGAGTGGCAGCCACAGGCAGCAGCAGTCACCCGCCGGCAGGATGGCACTGAGCTCCCACCCCAGGCTCAGCCGGTGACACTTGGCCGTGCTGGCACCCCTGTGGCAGGGAAATGCAGACAGGGGCAAGGGGACACAGTGGCTGACACAGATGCCAGCTTGAGGGGACACCTCCCTCGGCAGAGCCCATCCCTTGTCCAAACACTCAGTGAGCCGGGTCAGGGAGGGCTGCCGGGTGAGTGGAGGTGCTTGGCCCAGGCGCTGGGGACAGCAAGTCAACACTTATTTAGGTCCTTCCCTGTCCCAGCCACGCTGCGTCCCTGCAGACAGCACTGAGAGCCCAGCAATGGGCTGGCAGCAGCCCCAGGACCCCCAGGCCAGCAGGTCTCCCTGCCCCCCAGCCATGCACAAAGCATTCCCTCAGAGAGGGGCACAGGAAGAAGCCCCCAGCCCGGGAAGCCAGCTCACCCTCCAGTGTGATGATGGAGAAGTCCTGTGCCGTCTGGGACTTGCGGGTGGCAAAGCACTGGTAGGCCCCAGAGTGGCTTTTCTGGGCAGCTGTGATAAGGAGGGTCTCGTTGCTGATGCCCCGGATGGAGATGTAGTCATCCACCGCCACCAGGTCTGTGTTGCGGTACCAGCGGATGACATACTCAGGGGACCCGCTGAGGGCACAAGAGAGGATGACGGTGCTGCCGATGCCTGTTTTGAGCTTCTTTGGTGTGAGCGTCACACGCAGAGGGTCTGTGAGAGAGGGGAGAGTGGCGAGGTGTTGGCGGTGCTGTGCAGCGGGAGGCAGCTCATCCCCGCTGTGCTCTGTCCGCTCTCCCTGCCCCGGGAGCGCCAGACCGGCTCCGCGTTAAATGTCACCGCACAATAAGGCAGGTGGCCCTGCCACCGTCCTCGCTGCTGACAGCCCCTGCTTTTAATGTCAGCCCCAGGCCCCTGGCGGGGGTACTGCGGGGAGGTGACACAATGGCAGGAAGAAGATGTGGTTGGTGTGACAGGGACAGTGCCGAGCTGGGGACACACCAGGCTGGCTTCCAGCAGGCTGATGGTGCCCATGCTCAGCAGTGCTGCTCCAGGTAAGGAGGCAGAGCGGCTCTGGTACTGCCAGGATCCTGGTGACAGGAGGAACCCCCGGGAAAACAGCACGTGATAAATACTTGGCCTGCCCAGATGGTATTTACTGTTTGGCTAGAGCTTATTTTATGTAAATCAACATAAATTTTATGTAAATCAACAAAGCAAAGCACAGAGGCACCCAACACGTCGGACACGTGCAAGACAGTGGCTTCCAGAGAGCAAAACACTGTGCCAAAATACAAGGCTGTTGTTTATACAGCTGTATAAACCCCTAAAACTTTATATTTATAAAGGCGTTAGGTGTCAGAAAGCAGCAGGACCAAGCCCCCCACTGCTCCTCCCCGCCGGCTCTCACCTATGACCGTGAGGGTCCCCGTGACCTCTGCGGAGCCGAAGGTGTTGGTAACCTCGCAGATGTAGGTGCCACTGTCCTCCACGCGTAGGTCACTGATGGTCAGCCCCGTGATGCGCTTGGTCCAGCGGCTGTCGGTGGGGAGTGGCCGCCCGTCCTTGATCCACCGCACGGCCGGGTTGGGGTAGCCCGAGGCGATGCAGGGCAGCTCCACCAGCCGGCCCGCCTTCACCTCCCGGGACTGGAAGCTGTCTAACATCGTGGGGATGGATTCTGCCGGGTCTGGGATGGGAGAGGAACTGGGTTCACCGCGGGAAGAGGAGGAGGTGAGGTGTCTGTAGGGATATCCCCTGGCACGGTGACACTGCACCCATGAGAGACTGGCTCTCCCCAGCCCCACGAGCTGGTGGCTCTGCCAGACAAGAGTCCAGGATGGACCCCATGATCCTCGCTGGGCACGGAGTGCCCTGTGCCACCTGGCCAGCACAGCCTTTGGCAGCCAGGACAACAGGCACATGGGGAGGTGGGAGGGAAAATACATCTTAAGTAGCTGCTGGGAGGAATAAACTCAGCACCGGAGGAATTACTCAAGGTGACACCTAATTGGTGCAAAATACACAAATTCTGTGGCACATTTCAAAATTTACAAGCAAAAGGGCCCATCAGGCAGCTGGGAAAGGAGAAAATTAATCACTAAGTCTCAGGCGTGAAATTAAATTCCAGGGGAAAGAAACCTCTTTCATTACTCCCAAGCAGAAGTAAAACGCCGTGACGTGTAAATAATGACAGCGATCAGGAGGGGACCGGGCCAGATCGAAGAGCGCGGATTGGGGATGATCCACCCGGCGACACCTCCACACCGCCGGGACGTGCGGCAGGATGGGCACGGGCGGGCCACGGGACCTTCGGCTCTCCGAGAGGCAAAATTAGGCGAGCCCTGGACCTCTTCCCTGCCCCCGGGGGGTTAATTCGGGGAGCCGATGCGGGTGCACCCGAGGATGGGAGCAGCATACGGCACGGAGTGGGAGCGGCGCCGCGGCCGCGAGTCGGGCGAACTGCCTCCCTCCCTCCCGAACGGAGTAATTTGGGCAGTCAGCGGAGCCGGGAGCGCCCCGAGATACCCGGCACTCCGGACTGCACTGCCTCCGCCGCAGTATCGCTTGCATGTTCGTCACATCGCGTCAGGCTGCTCACATCGCGGGCTGTCACATCGCATCGCCGCGCGCCCCGTCACCTCCCGCTCGGGGTGACACGCGGCACTGCCACCGCCGCGCCCGGCTCGGGGGGGCTGCGAGCTGGGGGGCACGGCCCAGGCAGTGCCAAGCCCCTGCGCCGCCCCGACGGGACCTCCCGCCCCACGCTGGGATGTCCCCTCGCTGCGGGGACACGAGGTGGCCGTGCCATTGCTGCCCTGCGCACCGCGGGAGGATGGCAGCGCTGCGGGCAGGCGGAGAGCGGGCAGGCAAGCGGGGAGTGGACATCGGGCAGGGCTGGACGCCCTCCCGGGCACAGGAGCCGCCCCTCGCCCACCCTGCCAGCCCCACGGGCTCACCTGAGACGGAGAGCCGGGCGCCGTTGCTCTGCCGCGTCTCCCCGCTGTACTTGTGCTTGGTGATACACCTGTAGGTGGACAAGGCATCTTCCTTCTGCACGTCCGATATGTACAAACCTCCATAAGAAGTAATAAAAAACCTATTTTCTGGAGACACAAAGGGAGGAGAAGAGTGAGCGAGCTAGCCCTCACCTCAGGCTGAGCACCTGAGTCAGGTGAGAGCCCCTGCACTCTGAGCTGGCACCAGAGCTGTGGCAGGGAAAGAGGGACTGTCCTCCACCTCCCTGCACCTCCACCACGTCGGGGTGCAGCTCTGGCTGAAGTTTCAGGTGGGCTGGTGAAGTTGGGTGAGCCACAGCACCTTGTGTGTGCAACAGCAGCCCCGCGCCTGTGGGCACAGCCTCCCTCAATCACTTCACCCGGGGCAAGCACACACACCTGCCCAGGTGTGAAGGTCGGTTTGGGGTGTCTATACACACCCCTGCACCCCCAGGGCTCGGATTCAGGCAGGCTGTGGCTGCAGAGGGTGAGCAGAGCGTGTGGCACGAAGCTCCGGCACACACTGCTCCGCCGCGGTGCCACGCGCTCCATGGCAACGCGGCAATTAAAAGTGAATCCGTCCCGCTGAGTTAATAATTAGCTTAACTTACTTAGAAGCATGTGAAAACAAATAAGGGCTTGAGCTGATGTTTGAGCCCCGGGAGGAGGGTGGCGGGAGAGCAGCCAGGACAGCACAGCCCCGGCGGCGCTGCCGGAGCAGCCCCCTCTGGCCGGCAGGTTTTGGAGCCTGGCGCAGGGAAAAGAGGAGTCTTTGGCTGGCTCATGACCCCTGTAATTCATCATGAATTATAACAGTAATTAACACGAAAAGAACGGCCTGTGTAGTGGCTACATGGAGAGCAGGATAAGCCGAGGCTCTGGAGAGAAGCTCCCTGCCCACCTGGAAAGTGCTTTGCCCTGCCCCTCCGTGCCAGCAAGGCTTTCACCCCTGGCTCTGTGGGGTCTGGGGTTTATTCCAGCACCAGTCTCAGCTGGGATGGGATGCTCCATCTGCTCAGCTGCACCGTGCTGCCAGCCAAACCACCCTCTACCAAACCCCACGACGGCAGAAGGTAATTTAGTGCAGCTGAATGCTCAGAGTGAAAACCTTTAAACCCTGCCTGTAAATCAGCAACATCTGCAAATGGCTCCCTCAAGTCCTGCACAATGCCTGCTAAGCCACGATCTAGCTGATGAGGCCAAACAACTCTTTTTTCTTCCAGCACCTTTTGGAAGCACCTGGGTATTCTCAATTTAGGCAGAAGAAAGCTCTGTGGTCAAAGTCAGAAGTGCACAATAAGCACGAGAGAAAGAGAGGACAAGAGGCAGATGCTCCCAGAGCACTCTGGGCAGGACCCCAGGCCCAATTCCCTGCAAGTGCTGCAGGTGACAGACCAGCGGAACACAGGGACCCTCACCCAGGGAACGAGAGTGTGTCCCTGGCATGAGGCAAGGCCATGGCAGTGCTGAGCTGGGCTGGCATTACCATTCCAGCCGTGGCTTAGCCAGATGTGCACGTTTGACTCCAATTGCTTGATACAAGAGCGTGAGGGTCTCCAAACAGCAACAAAACAGCAATAATTAATCATAATGCCAGTCAGCTGTGGCTAACAGAGACACAGGCACCCACCAGGCTGGCACCCTGTGCTGATTCTCCCTGGAAACAGCAGGAGCAGGAGCTGGCACCCATGGGGTGCAGGACCTGCCACCCCCACACCTCCAGCAACACCTCTGTGACTCCATCCCTGAACCATCCTCCAACCTGAAAGGTTCAGGGGTTCACCAGCCAAAACCTCCATGCTGTGGCATGTCAGCAGTATGGCAGCACATGCCCCGCACCAGTCTGCGACTGGGACCAGAAGTGCAGTGGTGCGAGCCTTGCGCTCCGCTGCCAGCGGGAGCTGCCCCGGGATCCGTACAACCCCCGCGGAAGGGCAGGGGGAGTGGTCCCACAGCACTGAAATAACATGCAAATCAAACATTAATTTTTCATCTCCCATCAAACCAGTAAGCGGAGAACTGGAATTTGAGATGGGGGGAGCCGGTTTCCATGGTAACGGGGCTGTATTTTTGCGAAGTGCTGGCAGCCCCAGCCCACACCCTCACACGCGGCCGTGCCTGGGGATCCACAGCCCTGTGCTGCTGTGCTCCGGGCTGGAAACAAAGCCTTGTGCTTGAGATCCAGGCTCTAGGATGGGGCTCCAGCCATTACACACACCCCACGGACAGGAGCTGGCAGAAATCCTGCAGGTTTAGGATCCGTGTCTCTATTGTGGAGTGACAAGAGGCATCTGCCCCTCTCACGGTGTGGTGATACCGTTCCATCACGTGTGAGATCCACCCAAACTGACAGCACAGCTGCCTTTGGGTTTTTTTCCTGGGCAGGGACAAGTGACTCCGTCGAGGAACATTCTGCTGGTTCAGGGGAGATGCTGGGCAGTAACTGATGTAAGCAGCTCCGACAGACCTCACCCAAGTGACTTATTGCTGAGTTTGCCAGGGAGATTAACGTCGAAGGTTGCCGAGCAAAATCAGATCTTTCTGCCTGCCAGGAGGTGGAAAAGCTTTACAGGAAGCAGAGGATTAAGCACATCCATGGCCAGGCTGGAGTGATGTGCCTCTAATCACTCTTCCAGCTAGACTTGAGCTGCTGCCTTTGGAGATACCTCACCAAAAGCCTCTGACCAAACACAGCCAAGAGCCCACCAGGAGCTAAATTCTACCTAAATTCCCAGGACATGGCCCCTCACCTGGAGAAAAGCTCAACGGTGAGAGGGGGACTGTCCTGCATGGTCTCACTGAGCACACACACATCTCTCCTGCATCCAGCTGCCAGTGGTGGCCCTGAAACCCCAACATCATTCCCAAGAGCCTCCCAGTTCCAAGAGAAAGATCGCAGTGGATGCAGGTTACCAGCTCTCGCTCTGTCCAATACAGATTTATCAAAACAAAGGGGTCAGGGCTTCAGGAGGGAACACCTTTTATAGTTCATAAGACTAATGAGATAACTTTCCCTTCGTACTGCTGGAGAATCAATAGGTGCCAGAGTTTATGAATTAGCCATACTCGGAGCATGTGCCTCCCAAGGCATCCTGGACAAATCCAATAACTAGTGCTATTTCTGGCCACGTTTAAAGTGACAAACGCCTCCCGGGGGTAAGCCACGGAGAGGGAAGCCCCAAAGAGCAAAGCCTGTAATTTTCCACCGCTGCCAGAGTGGCACTTTTCTGCTGTGTCTGCTGCTACAGGATGCCATTTTCCCGGCACGGAGCCTGTCTGGGGACAAGGAACATCCCCAGGAAACTCAGCCAGGATGGAAACCCCTGTCTGCCCCATGGCACCGATCACCACCTCCCTGCCTGGGACAGCCCGAGCCCTGAGATGCAGTTCCCAGTGGAGCAGGGGACAGAGGGCACAGGAGTGGGCTGGCATTGATGGCCATGCACCAGAGCTGCCTTTTATCTCAGCAGGCTGAGCCCACAGCAAATGCTGAGAGCAGAGGGGCCCTGGACCTGGCCCTGAGATTAAAGCTCTAACCATCCCTCCCTTGTGGAGATGTTAAAGAGGAGCTGTGACTCCAGCCCAATGCAAATTTCATAGGACCTGCACAAATCTGACAGATTTATTTACGTGTTTGCCTGCCGTGGGGATCCCAGGGGAGCTGTAGGGCCGTCGCTGCTCCCAGCCCTTCCAAAGGCAGCAGAGCTCTCCCGCAGAGCCAGGGCAGCAGAGCTGTGCACTCAGCCAAAGGTTCCCACCTGGAAGAGTCGTGGGCATTTGTACCGTGACAGACACCAGCTGAGCCAGCAGCTCGGGCTTTCCACCAAGGGGCTCCTCCTCTCCTCCTCATCCTCCTCCTCCAGGGGAAGTGGTCCTTTTCCCAGCGAAAGGACCTTCTGCTGGAGCCAGAGTGGGGGGAACAGCAGAGGAGGGGCAGAAATCGGGGAGTCGTGACCGGCTTTCCACCTCCCCTCCCTAATCTCCTTTATAAGCACGGCTCCATCTCCTCCCGTTACGGGATTAACACCCATCTCTCATTCTCCTCCCGCAACAAGATTTTATTTCTAATTACACTGTAATAAAACTGGGCGCGCTCCCAGGGCTCCTTCCAAATGACTTGTCGACACTCGGCGAGATTGAATCCTACTCGGGCCCGTTTCCGGCACCTCTGCCTGCTGTTCATTAGGCATGCATGAGGGAGAGGGTTTAAGAACAGAATTACATTGAAATGGCTTTTCTGAGAGGGAGACATGAAACAAGAGAGAGAAGCAAAAATCAGGAAAGGTTTACAAGGAGGGTGCCACTGTCACCGCCAGGCCACGCTGGTGCTCGGTGGCTGCCAGATCCCCACTCCCAGTGCCCTGGGGATCTGAAAAGCCAACAAATAAAAAAAGAAACACTGGAGGGGTTTGCTGAGCATCAAATTTTTGCAACAGGATGGCAACCACAGACATGTGTCACTGAACATTGTCACCCTGCCCTGGGGGGTGTTAAGGAGGCTGGGCACCAACTGCAGCAGTCATGGAGAGGTTTTCCAGCAGAAACAGGGATTTTCTTGTCAGGGAAAACACGCACAAGAAGAAATATGGGATGGGCACGATGAGGAGCTGGCGCTGCCTGTCCTGCTCCCTGCACCAGGAGCAGCCAGCATGTGGCTCGAGTGGAGCACCAGGATCACCGTGTTTCCCAGATATTTTCCATCCTCACTGCGCTCACTGGCAGTGGGCAGTTTCTGCCACCTGGATGCTGCTCCCAGACCCAGGCTCACAAGTTGGCAAAACTGGGAAAACAGATGTTAGGAAAGATCTCTCTCTATTAGCTCCCTCGGAAGTGAGGTATCCTGCAGGGCTGGCAGGAGTTATTAAATCAAGAGTCATTATTTACCCAAGGGCCAGTCTCGCAAGTCATGTTCCTAGAAGTAAATCCGGAATTACGCTGCCCACGGAAATGGATTCACAGGGGTGCGAGGGAGAGCACACTTTGCCTCTCTGGGTTTTAATGCACCTCTGAGTCACCGGAGTGCTCGGCAGTGTTTGGGGCCACTTTGGTTTGTTTGCGCAAGTGACTTTGGGAATGACACACTTTCCCTGAACCAGAGCACGGAGGAGGAGGAGGAATTCCCTGGGTGGGGGCCGCGGGGCTGGGGCTTGCCCATGGAGCAGCCCCCTGTCACCAGCCACGCTGGCACTGCCAAAGGAGGAGGAATTAATCTCCCGAGGTGGTCCGGAGCCGCCTAATACCAGCAGAAAATTACAGAACAGGATGAAGAGCATTACAAAATGAATAGGAGGGGACTAGAGATTTCCATGGCTAATCCTGTTAACGAGACAATTTCTTATCAAACTCATTATGTGGCGGAAAGCAGCAGGGAGAGAGGGGCTGGGCAGGGAAGCTGGGGAAGGGGAGGGCGATGCCAGGCAAAAGGCATTCCCGGAGCATCGGGACAGGGCTGGCAGGAGCAGGGCAGCTCCGAGCCGGGCTCACCACGCCGTGTCTCCGCACCGCGTCAGCGAGGGTTGTATTTCTATTTCCGAGCAGAGCTGAGTATTACTAGAGTGACATTTACCACAAAATAGTGCCGTCTGCTCCGGCTCTACCACCAGCCCTCTCCCAGCACTGAGCTGCAGCGGGCTGAGATTACGGCAGGCATAAAAACATATAAAATCCACCAAGAGAACACTCAATTCAAAAAAAGGATTTTTGGAGCGTCATTTTGGTTTTTTTTAGCCTCCTGCTACGATGAGTCTCGTTTTCCAGAAGGAAGCAAAACAAAAGGCTTCGGTCCACAGGCTGAATATGAGTCTGCCCTGGCACAGGATGGGTGGTCTGGGAAGGCAGCCCAGGGTGCTGGGCAGGGGCTCTGTCCCCCGACCCCTCCGTACTGATTCCTGCATCTTGCTCAACCACGCACGAGCAGAGCCGAGCAGCCTGGCACAGAGAAACGCCGCTGTGGCTGAGTGATTCCCAAAAATCCTCACCAGCCCCTCCACCTCCTGCCCCCGAGAGTCACGGGGGCTTCGCCGTTACTTTGTGCACAGCGTTTAATTTTCTTCTCTTTTTTTTTTTTTTTTTTCATTTGCTATTTAAAAAACCGCGGAACTAGTCAGATTTCATGCTAATGAGGAGAAAATCTGGATCGAGGACTGTGCAAAAATTTGCATCTCAAAGAGGAAAACAGGAAGTCGCTAAGAAAGGAAAATCCACGCAGAGGTAGCGGGTATGGCCATAATTAGGCTAATGCTGCCTGTGTTCTGTCAGCTCGTTTCCATCAGCCCCGGGGTGGCAGGGGACAGCAGACCTCCCCACCGCCACACCGTGCTTCCCTGCCAGCCCGGGAGAGTTGTGAGGGATGCTGAGCACCAGGCTGGCAGCATGGGATGGAGGATGGTGCGGGATGCAGGATGGTATGGGATGGAGGATTGCATGGGATGGAGGACAGTGCGGGATGGAGAATGATGCGAGATGGAGGATGGGCATGGGATGGAGGATGGCACGGGATGGAGGACAGCGTGGGATGGGGGACAGCACGGGATGGAGGATGGCACGGGATGGAGGATGGTGTGGGATGCAGGATGGCACGGGATGGAGGATGGCATGGGATGGAGGATGGCGTGGGATGCAGGATGGCATGGGATGGAGGATGGCACGGGATGGAGGATGGTGTGGGATGCAGGATGGCACGGGATGGAGGATGGTGCGGGATGCAGGACGGCACGGGACGGAGGATGGTGTGGGATGGAGGATGGTGCGGGATGCAGGATGGATCAGGGAATGCGGTGGACACGCTGTCCCGGGAAGGACAGCTCACAAAGACACACCTCTGGAGATTCTCCAGCAGCACCACAAGCACCGTGGGATGGCCTGCACCCGAAGGAAGGAAACCTCACGCCCCCATCCCGTCCTGGCCAGCCCAAGGCCAGGGTGAACACAACACCACTGCCTGCCTCGGCACAGAACGAGCCATTGCCGTCCCCCATCTTGAGAGGGGCTGATTTGCAGTTTTGCATCAATTCTCCTCTGATTTTTTAATTGGGTTTTGCAGCCGCTGCAGACATTACTGTGCAAACAATTCCGAGTGGCTAGAACCAAGATATTTGCTCATAAAAATCCATCACCAACGCCGAGAATGACAGAAATGGAAAATGCCTAATGAAAACAAAGGGGAAAACAACAGGTACTCTGGTCCTTCGCCATCCATCACCAACCTCGGATTATTGATGGGAGGGGAAAAAATTCTCCCATCTGCAATCAAATCTTGAGAAATCTTGAAAAGCCAAACACCACACAGGAGGAAATTCTTTGCCCCCACTTCAGTCTGCAGGAGTTTCGCCATAATTATAATAAGAGTGAGGCTGCTGGATAACACGAGAATTATTTTCCCCACTTACATTGTCAAATGATCATTTTGCCCTGCAGTGAAATCTCAATAATTATAATGCCGAACCGTGAAAGAACAAAGAAATAAAAAAAGCAGTGTTTTCTTCCAGGGAGAGGGGGGAGGGGGCAGCTGCCATTGCAGAACTCAAAGTGCATCCTTCCTCTAATTATCTTTTCCAGAGCTGTGCATCCCTTTCTCCATGGCCTGAGCCCACTGATCCCTCCATCAGCTGGAGGGGGTCGTGTGGATGGGATGAACCACCTCCATGCCCAGCGTGGCAGAGCTTCCCCACTGAGGAATGAAGGGGGAGCATAGCTTGGGCTCACGGCATCGCCCCCCAGCCCTAATCCGAGCCCCCGGCTCTGCCAGGAGCTCCCCACAAAGGCTGCCCAGGGGAGGTGGGGAGTGCCGTGGCAGAGCCAGCCATGGCCCACCGTCCCTTCACACCCATCCCAACACCGACGGCCCCTCGGCGGGGGAGAAGCAAGGGGAGAGGAGAGAAAGGGGACAAAAAGCAGAGGGGGGTGTGGGGGGGTAAAGGAGGCGAACAAGAAAAACAAGACGACAGAACGCTTGCTCCACAGCCCTCGGCTAAATTACAAACCAGTTTACTGAGGTGGAAAGCTGCAGTGAGCTGAGGAGGAATATGTGGAAACCATCTGCAGATTTAAAAATAATCTATTTTACGATCACCCTCGAACATATTCTTTTGCAGAAACCAAATAGGATTTGTTGTTGTTGTTTTGTGCAAACTGTTAGGGAAAAATTACTAGAAACATGCAGGGGGTTTTGCCTTCTTGAGTACTGAGAGGCTAAATATGCCCTTCCTTATGTTTAGAATAGTAACAGTCATCTTAAAATTAACTTGGTCTGCATCAGAGCTTAAAACAGTTGCAATTCAGAGCCTGCAAAAGCAGGACAAACCTGCGCCGGGATATCTAGCGCTTCTAGCTGACAGATGTCTTCCTACATACAGTAAATATAGGTCGTCTTTTCCTACCCAGAGAACTGTAGATCTTAATTAACCAGGCCACTAGCAGCATATGTAATGATTTTTTTCAGCTCGCTAAGTAAACCTCCCCGTGATGGGATGGAAGGAAAATCAGATGCACGTGAGAGGGACCCCCGCTCCGGCCGCCGCGGTCAGCGCGGCCCTCGCGCCGCGGCTCCCGCCGTTATTTCACGCTATCAAATCTGGCTAACGAGATGGGAAGGGTGTGGAGTGCCACGTCCCCCTCGCTCGTGCCCTGAGCCCGGCTGGCGGCGGCCGGAGGGGCCGTGGAGCTCTGCAGACTAAACCGTGCTTCTCCTCGTAAGCCACGTCGGGGATTAAATTATCCCCGGGCTCAGAGGCAAATAAGCTAATGAAATTCATGCTGCATTACGATAAAGTCGTGCTGAGCCCTCGTGGAGGGGCAGTGGGTGCCGGGGTGGGCGAGGGAGGGTGGCAGCACCTGTCCCCCCGGGCACTGTGTCCCTGTGCCAGGGGGCTGAGCCCAGCCCGGCCACAGCCCAGCCCTGGCTCAGGAGGAAGGCAAGAGCTGCGTGAAGTTCTACAAGACACTGCCTGAACAAAGGCACCAGCAAACCCCAGCCCTCCCACCAGCTCTCGTGTGCAGGGTGCTCTTAGCTGGTTTGTAAAAACATGGGATTGGAAGGAAGGAAGGGAGAGCAGAGCCCGAGCCCACGGCCACATCCTCACAATTCTGTGTTTCCAAGCCAGAAATGCACTTGGCAGGGCAGGGACAGCACACAGAGCTCTGCAAAGGCCAAGACTGGTGCAGGCTCCAGAGAAAAATCTACCCAGAGCCTGTGGGAAGAAGTCAAGGCCAGAAGCTCCCTCTGCAACGTGGAAAACTGCAAGAGAGCTGCACATAAATGCCCTGCACCAGCTCTGAAAGAATCCTGCTGAAGCCAAGACCTTGTTTTGTTCTGATGAGAAAACCCAAAAGCCTCACAAAAGAAACTGTCATGTAAAACTCAGGGGTGAAGTGGAATGATCCCACGCTGCCGTGGTCCCACGTGTCCACGAGACATGCGTGGTGCCTCCCATCCCCTCCTCCCCTCCCTGCTACTCACTGGGGAAAAAAATTCAGTGAACGCGACTCGAACAAAGAGTAGAACTTCCTCCCTGCTCATTAGTACTGGAAAAGCAACAGAAAAAAAAAATCCCCAGGACATAACCTCCTCTTCAGCTCTGAAGTCTGAACGGCTTGGAGAGGGTTGTTGGGTTTATTTTTTGCCTTTCACCTCACTCGGAGTTGGTCTGCGTGCTTTGATTATGGCGGCACAGAGAGGAAGGGACCCCAAACCCACCCACCCTGAGTGCTGGCTCTGCACAGCCACCCTGGGGCACACAGATCCCCACACGCCTGGCTCAGAGGCTGGAGGCAGCTTGGGGCAGCTCACAGCGACCCTCCCCAGCCTGTGGGACACTGATCCTGTCTCCCTCTCGCCTACCCCTCTGGAGGGGGTGACTACATGGGAAAACCACTTCTCCTCGCCTTCCCTGCAGCCAGGAGCACTCGGGGAGCCGCTGGGTGGGACAAGGACGTCACCTCCCTCACCTCCCGTGGGCTCCCCAAGTCAGCAAACATCTACCGAAACATGGGCAAGCTACAGCATCCCTTTGGAAAGGGAGCAACGTCCCTGCAGCCACCAAAGCCACCAGCGTGTCACCACGAGCCCTTCTCCATTCACCCACACTCCACTGCTGGAAGGGTTCAGAGAGCGGCTGGGGAGCTGCACACACTCCCAGGGGGAAACAACCCTCTTGTTCCATCAGCTCCCCCGCCGGAGCCACGGCACAAATCCACCGCGGAGCATCTGCCACGGGCGGGGGCTGCACCGGCAGCTGGGAGGAGCAGCAGCCCCTTCCTGCACCTCACATGATCCGCTGCAGCTTATCAATAATTATTAAGACAAGGCAAATGTATGTTGACCTAGTTAGACGTCCAAGAAGAAAACCAGCCCCGGTGGCTTTGTTTAGCAACCTGGCAGTCCTGATGGAGGCAGGCCTGGCACAGGCGCTTCCCATCGAAATGATTCCCTCCCACCATCGGGGAGCCTCACGTGTGAGCACTGGGCACTGGTGAGTAAGTTTAGGCTTCAAAGACGGTGGGGAATACTCTGATATTTCACAACATGGTCACAAAAATCATTCAGGGCCAGAAGAATCAGCCACGTGCTGTGGGATGCAGCAAACCCCCTGTACCCAGCTCTGAGCAGCTCCTTGGACACCACAGACACAGGCAAGAGAGATTCCATGTCCTCCTGACACTGGCACAGCATCCCTGGCCTGGGAACTCAGCTCAGGCAGATCCAACTCTGCAATCAGATGGGATTTCCAAGGAACAAGCAGCGAGATGCTGGGGCAGCTCACCAGGAGAGCGGGCGGCCCCCACACTACTCCAAGTCCTTAAATGAGATGGGGTCTTGCTGCAAACTGCTCTCACTGACCCTCCAGGTGTCCAGGGGACAGAGGGAGCTGCCCTGGCTCCCAACAGAGCTCTCAGGCTGTTCAGGTTTAGCCTGGGGAAAACGGAGCAGAACATGAGAGCTTGGCACCCTTGGGTATTGTCACCAGTTTGCCCATTATTTTTGTCACCCTGATAGCACAGAGATGCACATGGACCCCCACACTGCGATCCACTCAGTTTGGGGTGATCAGCGAGACCTGGGACCCCACAACTCTCCAGGGACTCAGAAGGTGTGACCTGCCTCTCGCTCACCTGCCACATTCAGAGTTTTATGTGAGACTTGAGCTCACCCTGTGCTGCTCCTGCCTCCTCTCTGCTTCCCCGCAGTGACATTCAGGAAGAATTTTCATCTCGTGCAAACACTGAAGGCTCTCGAGGTGTGCCCCTGCCAGGCTGGAGCGTGGCTCAGGGCAAGGGACACGAGGACAGTGCGGACACTGCCATCGCTGGCCTGGGGGACACCTCCTCAGCCGCTGGCCTTCTGCCCAGGGCTCCCTCCTGCTCTGCACGGTTCAGTGGTGCCTTTACAGCATGGGCTGTGCCAGGACAGCCCGAGGCCCCAGTGCCAGCTCCAGCAGGCACGGCTGGGCTCGGGGATGGGCAGCAGCCCACGCCGGGGAGCCACCACGGCTGGGTCCCCACGGAGGGCAGGCACAGCAGGGAGCGAGGGACACAGAGGTGCAAAGGGACAGCGTGGCACAGGCTGGGCAGTGCCTCCCCGCTGGCACACGGCATCCAGCCCCACATGTGCGGCTCCAAAGGTGACAGACCCCAAAGGTGACAGACCCCCTGGACACAGCCCTTCTGTCCACATCTCCATCTCTCGCCAATGCTCAGCACTTCTCCCCAGCCCAGGTCCCTCTGTCCCTGCAGCACTGCAGCCAGCTCCCGCCTCCAGTGCCTTTCAAAACGGACAGGACACAAATTATTCCTCCCTTTCAGCTGCTATTCAAGCCTTGCTGGCCACCGCTCGGAGCAGCTGCTGCCACACACACACAGCTGGCAAGGGCGGGCACAGGGGCGATTTTGGGAGCCAGGAGGGGTAAGGGCAGCATCCATCACAGCCACACAAAGCAGCTCCTCATCTGCAAGGGGTGAGGAAGGCAGCCCAGGCTGCACAAGGGGTGCAGCAGAGAGCTGTGCGCTGTCGGGCACGAGGAGCTTTCACTGTGAAAAGCTGAGCTGTCCCAAGGAGGGTGACTTGGGGACAGTGGTACAGGCCAGGCTGGGGATGCTCCTCACTGACAGACATTAGTGGGTGCAGAGGCTAAAGCAGCAGGGCCAGTACCCAGCCAATTCACAAATGTTTTATTCATAAAAACACTGCAAAGTTCACGCGCGTTCACTAATTACTCAACCTGCTCCTCTGTCAGGTGAATAATGAGGGGAAAAATAATCAGCAATTTGTTCAAAACCACATGGAGAAATTCTGAGTGTGTTATGGCAGGGCTGTGCTCTGCATACTGAAACCTGGAGCTGATGTGATGCTGAAAAAACCTGGGGCACTCACTAAAGTAACCCCAGCATAACCAGGGCTCCCATGCACCCCCAAATCCCTGTCCCACACAGCCAGGGGCATTTCCAGGAGCTCCAGGGCTGTCACAGCTGTACCTCGGAGGAGAAATATCTTAAAAAAGCATCGAGCAGCTCCTGCCTCCTCGGAGCACTCGGAAGCCCAGCCAGGCCTTGCTCTCTGCAGCGCTGCTAATTACCATGGCTTTCCAGAAGGCAGGAATAATTAAAGCACCTTCCCTTTCCCTGGAGAACGAGAGCAGGAGCCTTAGTGGATGGCACAGGGAAGAGAAACCATTTCCCAAAGTTCTTAGCTGTCCTCAGGAGCTGAGCCTGGCAGCAGGGCAGAGCAGCGAGGAGCCTCCTGCTCCCGTCAGCACCCACCCCAGGCGGGGAAGGAGCCAGGGAAAACCAGCCAGCATGAGAGCTGCATGGGAAATCTCAGGCTTTTCAGCTGAAGAAGCACTGGAGAGCCAGCACATCTGCTCCCGAGGAGCCACTTCAGCCAGGGGACTACTGCCTTGGCACTGCAATTATTTTAAAATAGAATTATCCACTGAAAAGGCATCATGGAGCATTAGCCCTGGAAGCTCCCACTTGCCCAAATATCCTGATGCACTGTGTCACCCTGTCTGCAGCAGGGAGGAGGCGGGTGTAAGGACAGGGCCACCAAGGGAGATTCTGTGGCCACAGAGAGGCCTCTTTTGGCCAGCATTGACTTTTGACAAAGGCTCTGCAACTGCAGCAAAAGTGCAGTTGGATGTTGGCATCCCCACAGCAGCAAATGGGAGCGTAATCACAGAGAGGTGAGGGGAGGGAGGAAACAAAAAGCAGCAATAAATCACTTCCCTGCTGCTACCCGAGGAGATATAATTAAGTTTATGCTCAGAGTGGCATTGCTGACAGTAGTCCTGGAATGAGATAAACACATGGCATGAGGTTAGGCTGTGTGCTGAGTGGCAGGTGACACGTGTGCTCGGGAATGTCCTTGATTAGGGAGTCCCCAAACGTGGGGAGAGCACCAGGAAATGTCTGAGAGCTGCACACTGGGAGGCACAGGGCACCGGTGCACACCTGGAATGGGCTCTACAGCCTCTGGTGAGCGCCCACCGCTCCAGTCAGCCTCACCCCAGCTGTCCCTGCCCAGGGTGTCCCTGCCCAGGGTGTCCCTGCCCAGGGTGTCCCCCCTTTCCTGGCGCCCACCATCACCCAAGGGTGTCACAGTGCCCAGCTTGTCAGCCTGTCCTGCTCGCGCTTAAGCACAGGCTTAACTTTAAGCACATGAAATGTCCGCTGATCTCCAAAGGATTATTTGTGGGCTCAGCTGCACACACCAGGGGCTCAGCAGGCGCAGGGCTGGGATGCTCAGTGTCACCTCCAGGGACAAAAGGCAGAGACAAACCCCACAGAGGAGGTGTGACCGAAATGGCAGAGGGGCCCATCCAGCTCAGCACGGGGACAGTCACTGAAGTTGGACACCAAGCTGGTCCAAAGCTCCTCACAAAGGCCAAGAACACTGCAGACCATCTTCTACTCAAACACACCTAAACATTTTCAAACGCTTGCCTTGATTCTCTTAAGAAAAATTCCACAACCCTGTCTTAATTGTCACTTACAGAAAAGAGCTTGATTTGGGTTTTCTGGTAGCATGCAATAATTGAAGATAATCCCAAAACACGAGCAAGTTTTCCTAGTCTGCTCTTGCAATATGTTTCAAACCTTTTTATTTTAAAGGGTCTGTGGAACCCTCGTTCTGCCCTTCCCCACAGGTTTGACAAACACATTTCTGCAGAGAGTGATGTCGCTCTGTGTGTGCTGTCCCAGGTTTTATTACCTGGAGTCCCCTCCACTGGGAGGGAGGTCAGACCTGGCCACCCACAAAACTTGGCTTTAACAGCTCTGGCCAAGGAGCAGAGAAGGACACCCCAAACCCAGCTGAGTGTCATTGGGGTGACATCTAAACATCTAAGCAAGAGCCTTTTCCTGCCCTCCAGTGTGGCACAGACAGTGCCACAGCCTCACCATCCCACCTCCAGCCCTGATTCCACCCCAGCCAGGAGGAGCCTCTGAACACCAGAGCACGGCCCAGCTCAGCTGAGAGCCTCCAGCTGCCATCTGGACGGATCACAGGATTTTTTTCCATGCAAATATGAAAGAGGGGGTGGGGGAAGGCTGAGGAGAAACGAGGCTGCAAAATGAATTCAGCATCAATTATTCTAAAATATGCATGTTAATATGGGAAGGGCTCCATGGCTGCATCCATCTCCACTTCTGTTCATTTTGAGCAGCAAAATGTGACCTGGGAAGATGACAGCATCTCGCGTCTCACTTACACAAACACGAGCCGGGCAAGGGGGGGATATTAAAATGGGAGACAATGCTGCATATTAAAATGCCACAGATGGAGCTTTCTGCAGCCTTTGCAGTCTGCCTCGGAGATTATTGCTGGGCCATATTGTATTAAAAAATGGGGGGTGGGTGTGTTATTTATTTAATTTTTAAACAAATTCCATCTCCTACTCATGCCGGATGGATAAAGTGAGCTCTTGAGCTCCAGCCAGCTTTGCCGGCAAACCCACATGAAAAACGCATTTTCATTAATACAAACTGTTTGCAGTAGGTAAATTAATTCTGGAAATGGTTTTCATACGTGGCAAATTATACGTTCAGTGAAAACACTGGATGACACTCCACAGTCCTAATAAAGGCCCCGCGTTCCCTTTAATGGAGCGGGATTGCCAGGTAAAGGTGGCGGGCTGGAACAATTAAACAAACAAACAAGTCAACAGGCGAATAAAGGCTGATGGGGTTTGGAGGTTTGGAGGCTGCTGCAGCCATCCCAGGATCCAGCCCCACAGGCTGAAGTTTCCCAGAGAGGAGGAGGAGGAGATGAAGGAGCAGCCCTGGGTCCCTTCCTATCGCTGATGTGAGGGCTGAGGGTCCCATCAGGGAAGGTGCTGTGAATTCCAAGAGCACGGAGGTTACAAGCACAGCACGGCTGGCCAAGGAGCCAGGAAAGGCCCTGCCGACCCTCCACCATCTCCCAGATGGGGGACGAGCCCAAAGATCAAGCTCTCTCCTTACAACTTTCCCTTCTGCTCTCGAACCTTTAAATGTCTCCTTTAGCAGTCCCGTTCCTGGGCGCCTGCTGATGGCGAGGGAAGCCATCTATAATTGATGAAGTGACGCTGTGCCACGGCCCAGCCCCAGCCAGGAGACATCTGTTCTGCACGTAGCCTCGCTCAGGTGCTGTCACGCCGCATTTACCGCAGCGGATCACAGCTCGCCTGCCTGTGCTAACGTGGGGCCAGCCCTGGGCCCTCACACCCACGGCTCGTGGTGTCAGGACCTGGAGATGTTGCACTGGAGGTGTTCTCCAGCCTTTTCTGCCTTATTTCCACAAATTTCCTGCAGCCTGCACTTGGTGACCAAAGCTGCTGGGCGCTTGTGGTGACGGCAGCACTATGCCCGTCCTCACTGTGCCCTTCCAGCTGCACCCTTGTGCCTTCCCAGGCACGTTCCTGCTCTGCCAGCTGCCTTCCCCTCCAAATTCCGAGTCTGAAAACCCTGAGCCAAACAGAAAGCAGGCACAACACCTTGGAAGTGAAGGAACTTAGAGCAATTTGAAGAGCAGAGCAAATCTCCATCCCTGCATTTGTCACGGGGAACCGAACGCCACGGAAGGAGGGGGCAGCATTTCATAACAGCCTGCCACGTTAGAAAACAAAGAGTGATAAAGAATCTTTTAGTCACCTCTTAATTACATATTCCGGGTGCATTAAGAAAGGAGAAATGTATCTCAGGTCACTGCCTGTCACCGCGACAAAGGCCCGTGATGAGTTCTGTATTCAAAATATTTGCACTAATTATCGGCACAGCTCCCCTTTGAAAGCGCTCGGAGGGAAGGCTGGTGTTTCACCCGAGGGAATCAGCTCGCAGCCTGCGCTGCTTTCACCGCACTACACATAAATATACTCGTGCGCGGGTATATTTTTACCAACGTGCCTGGCTATGTATCCATGGAGAAAAACCTATAAATGCCTAATGCTCGTCTTGTGGGGCTGGGGAGCGGGAGCAGCACGAGGGGGGCTCTGTTCCTCTCTCCTGCAGATGCTGGCTGAGCCACGACAGCCTCTGCTGGGTTTCCAAAGGTGGGAGCAGAGACTCTCACCCCCAGGCGATGGCTCCAGCCACGGCTTGGTCAAATGGAAAACAACCCTCTGCCAATGCAAATGCCCAGGGAAGGAGAGAAATGCGCTGAATGCAAATGGGACTGACCTTTAATTAGTGCATGAGGAGGCACAAAGGGGGGGAAAAGCCACCAGAACTTCCCTAGGCACCTTCCCTTTCCCAAGCACAGCAGGAATCGCTGCGTCCCCACGCCAGTGACTCTGACTAATTTTTCAGGCAGAAGCTCCCACAAAACATCCTCCCCCTCTCTGCCTGCTCTGCTGCTGAACCGATGTCCCAGGAGGGCCAGGAGGAGGGTGAGGGATGGGCAGACACAGGTCCCAGGCTCCCACCACGGGTGCCTGCAGGATTTTGTTGCAGCAACATGGGCTCGGCCTCTTCTCCCAGGCAACTACAGACAGCACAAGAGGACGTGGCCCCAAGCTGCACCAGGGGAGGTTCAGGTTGGACGTCAAGAAGAATATGAAGGGGTTGTTAAGCATTGGAAAGGGCTGCCCAGGGAGGTTTGGAGTCCCCATCTCTGGAGGTGTCCAGGGAAGGACTGGACGTGGCACACAGTGCCCTGGGCTGAGGACAGTGTGGGGATCGGGCACAGGTTGGCCTCGATCTTGGAGGTCTTTTCCGAACAAAATGATTCTGCGATGCTATTGTGAGGCAAGAGAAGGGCCTCAGGCATCCAGCATGTGCTGCTTTCCCCACATCACCCCTGCCGCCCAGCAGGACCCAGCACAGCTCCTGCCTCTGGACATCCTCCCCGTTTGACACAAACTGACCCTCACCAAAAGCCGAGCAGAGCAACCCCCGAGAACCCTGCAGCTGCTTGGGGCCACCAGCATCCTCACCCCCACCTCTGGGTCACATCTTGGTGTCATTCCCATGGGCTTTGACATTATTTCCCTGTTTGTTGCCATCCAACAGCTCAGAGAGCCTTCCTGGAGCGCTCGGTCTAACCCAGCCATACGCTACGGAGCAACTCCTTCTCCTCAGCCAGCATTTAATCTGAGTGGACAGCAGCAAAACCATGTAGATATAAATGGGGCAAGGAGAAAATAGCACGCTTCAGGTTCCTCGGGGAAGCATATGGGGCCAGAAGACTTATTAATAAATTCTTCTTTGTTCTGTATTGTCTGTGATAAATAGCTGCACTCAGCATCAATAACCGCAAACATCCTTGGGAAAGAGAGACATGCAGGAACCCATCACGCTGCTGAGAGCAGAGAATGGATTCAATTTCGGGGCTGAAGGCAAATTTCACAGCCCTAAACAAAATTATCTGAGGGGGCTGCTGTGGCCACACATGCAATAAATGTAAGGTTATGGCTACTGAAGCAGCAGAACGTCTCCCAAGAGTTGTAATGCCTTAAGTGAGAGGATAAGAAAGAATAGCCCCCTTCAGGAGGGTGCCTTTGGAAAAATAACATTTATGTTTCTGAATCAAAAGTGTTTTTATTAAGGGAACACAACACTTCTGGAATGTTATTGCCCTAGAGATTACTCAAACTCCCACCCCTTTGCTGGCATCCAAAAGTAAATTTCCACGAGATTTTAAACACTGCTGAGACCTCAATAATTTGGGAGTAGGAGGGAAAAGAGAGCAGTAGCAAGAGACATTCCTAATGGTGAAGACATGAAAAACGCAGCTTTATTTTTTGATGATTGCATTAGATTTTTTTTTATCACAGAGATGAAAAATGAACAGCTACCACCTCCTAATTCACTGCCTGGGGACTGGATTCCTCTCTGCTGCCATTTGAGGAGAGGCACTGGAAGCAGCACTGAGCAGGAAAAGAGTTATACTGGGGAAGAGCCTGTTCCATTGTGGAAAAATAGTGGGAAAACAGCAACCTGGTGTAAAGTGCATGTACTGAGGGCAGGAGAAAGCCCAGGACCGTGCTCAGAATGTCAAATGACAGAATTGTTAAGGTTGAAAAATCCATCTAAGACCATCTGGAATAACCCAGCGCTGCCAAGCCCAGCACAAACCGTGTCCCCAAGTGCCACATCTTTTGAACACTCCTTGGGATGGTGACTCCAACACTGCCCTGGGCAGCTGTGCCAGGGCCCGACAACATTTTTGGTGAAGAAACATCCTCTAATATAGCTTCTAAACCTACCCTGGCACAACTTGAGGCCATCTCCTCTTGTCCTGCCTCCTGTGCCTGACCCCCACAAGGCTGCACCCTCCTTTCAGGGAGCTGGGGAGAGTGAGGAGGTTCCCCTCGAGCTGGTCAGCACCGCGGACAGCGCCCGGCCTGCCGCGGGGACCCTCCTGTCCTCAGCCCTTAAAACTCGGGATTTTGGCTTTTTTACTTAATTAGTTTGGGCTTGTTTATTCCCAAGAGGGCGAGGAGCGGGTACTCGGTGCCCCAAACTCTCCGCACGCCGCGGGCTCCGAGCGTGCCAAGGCGGCACAGGAAGGATTCAGCTCCTCATCTCATCTCCTCATCTCCTCCTCGCCGCAGAAACCTTTCAGCTGGCAGCGTGTGTTCCCACCCACAGAGCTGGTGACTTCCCCGGGAAGCTCCGAGGAGTAGGCAGTGCCATCCAGGGTGGCCCGGGGAAGCGTACAACCACCCGGAACACGCACGTGGATGCCAGGAGACGCTATCCGTACTCCTCATTTTCCCGAGCCGCTTCTGCCCTGAGATATCACCGGGATACAGGCAAAAGGACAAGGAGAAATGGTGTCAAACCAGAAGAGGGTCAATTTAGAGAAGATGTAAGGAAGACTTTTTTGCAATGAGGGTGGTGAAACACTGGCACAGGGTGCCCGAAGAGGTGGCAGATGCCACATCCCTGGAAACATCTAAGGTCAGATCGGACAGGGCTCTGAGCAGCCTGGTCTGGTTGGAGATATCCCTGCTCATTGCAGTGGGCTGGACTAAACGGCTTTTAAATGTCTGTTCCAAGTGAAACAGTTCTTTGGTTCCAAAAGCCCACCCATGGCCACAAGCCCCAGGCCAGCTCTGCACCTGCATGTACAGGAGACCTTCCCTCCTGCCACCTGGCCGAGTTTGTGCAGGCACCTGGGATTCCTGGCCCAATGTGACCATATCAGCTCTTTTCCAACCACATTAAAAGCTCAGCGCTGCTGCTGCTGCTCCCTTTGGGCAACACGAGCAAGTCTCAGGCTGTTGTCACAGAAGTGAACGTGTCTTGCTGAATTTTAACCCAACTGAAAGGCACAAGTGCTCAAGGAAGCAATTTGCACAGCAGCCTTGCATCAGGGCATCCCCCTTTTCTCTCTCGTTAATCCTCTGCTTTGTAACCACTGCCCGTTCCTCATGCTTTCACTTGGAGCACCACGAGTTTGAAAGGATGAAGTACATTAAGAGTTTTAATGCTGAGGAAGATATCAGCCTGACATTTTAATAACACTAATGCTCTGGAATTTGCAGCATTATCACTGTAGTGCATATCTCAACACCGCCGTGGTTCATACAAGCTCTACACCACATTAAACTCCACCAGTAAAGAAATTAGCCCCTTCCATGCTGCCTGAGACACTGATTTTCCAGCACCACATGCAGAGACATTCCAGGAATTTCCACCTTCTCTCCCATCAGAAAGCTGCTCCTCGCCCTCTGCCTCCTGAAGAGCTGAGCTGTGACAACTATAGCAATGATGCAGAGATATAAACACTGCTTCTAACAGGATTTTTTTGTCTCAACACAAAGCCAAGCCCTCTCAAAAGCCAGTTTCCCAGCCTGCATCTTGCAGAATCACTCCCCAGTCCTTTGCTTCTGCATCCCACAGTTCAGTTCAGCATTACCCGATTTGCTTGGTCCTTTGCCTGTGTCAAGCCTGAAATTCATCCTAAATTCATCCAGTGCACTCAAACCACGAGGATAGGATGCAGTTCGGATGACGCAGAGAGGGACAGACGAATGGGAGGGACTCTCTTAAAAACAAAGAGGACCATTCCCATCCACAGAAATGGAGTGGAAAGAGATGGACACCAACGAGCTCTGCTGTGAGGGACGGCCCCTCCAGTGCTCACCGCAGCTGCACAACGGGCCTGGATGGCTGCAGGAAATTTTGGGAGCTCAGGGAAAGGCAGCAGCTGCCCCATTCCTGCCTGTCCTGAGTCCCTGAGGCAGCAGCACCCACAGCTTCACCTTCCCTCTGCTCCCACACCTTCTGTCCAGCCAGAGGAGCGGCTAAAACCATACAAATCCAGCAGCAGAGACAAACAGCGAAGGAAAATACCCAGGTTTTGTATCGAAACATCCCCCACCTGCATCGCCTGGTGCCTCTGCTCCAGACACCAGGAAAGCTCTGGCCATGAAACACCTGCTGAAGCCTGGTTCTGATTCCTCAGAGGAAACCAAATCCTGGCACCTTCTGCCCTGCTTTTACGTCCGAGTACAAAAACCCCTAAATGGGCTACAAGCTTCAATCAAATTTGATGTAAAAATGTAGATGCCTTAAAAAGTTACAAGCCCACAAGTCTGTAAAAAAAAAAAAAAA
>VZRL01006107.1:54030-87549 GCA_013397895.1 Origma solitaria
AAGGCGAGAATGGGGAGAGCATCTTTTGCACAAACAGGAGTGATTCTCCGACAAACCAGGCACAGGTACAGCACGCAGAGCTCCAGAGCTTTGTCCAGGGAGGGTCCTGGCCAGGCTGAAAGCGAGGGGCGTCCCCAGTGCCAGGGCATGCAGGTGACATTGGTGTGGTCCCCTCCGCACAGCTGCAATCTGCTCAGCAGGACTATCCCCGGAAAGGCTCCAGGAGCCACCATTTTGCTGTACAAGACACTCCGGCCAAGCAGGAGATGCCCATGGGTCCTCCCCGACACATGCCCGGCACAGCCTCCCCTCTGCTGCCCCAAGCACAATGGGCATGGCAGTCAAGGCAGGGGAGCAGATGGAAAGCAAAAACCCCTTGAAAGCTCTGCTCCCTATGGCTATTTCCTGTCTCTTCCCAGCAAGCAGGGATCACAAATGCTTCCTCTCCAAGGCCACGCTGCTGCAGCATGCGGGGAGGGGACAGAGCCGTCCTTTGCCCAGGGCAGGGCTGCCAGGGAACAGGGATGGAACGGCTGACACCCTGGAGAGGCCTGGGGGACAGCGGGGGACACTGCCAGGCAGCTCCAGCCCCCAGCCCCTTCATCAGCAAACCCTGCAGGCGCCCCCACGTATGCCGATATTTGTGGCCATCTGTGTTCCGGATGGTGCCAGCACCCAACCTCTCAACACCTCCCGCCTCTCCCCAATCCAGCACCCGACACCAGGCACAAAAGCACAAAAAATCCCAGCCTTGGCAGACGTGGACCAGCCCGAATGGTCAAAGATCAGCTCAAGCCCTGCCTGTAGCCAAGGCTTTAACAGCTCTGTCAGAACGTCTGTCAGGAACTGTTCTCGCTCCGCGGCGTCTCCCTGTCATGTCAACATCCAATTGCTTTTGGCTAACAACTCGACCTCCGTGACTGCTTGTGGCGAGACACTCCAGATCCCCACCACAAGCGCTGTGGAAAAGCATTTCCCGGTGCCAGCGCTGGCCTGGAAACGCTCCTGTCCGTGCTGAGCCCGTGCTGCCACACCGGAGGAGACCTCTCCGCCCCCAGCCCAGCCCACTCCGCGAGGAGGCAGCTCCGCGATGCGCAGGTGATTTAGGAGCCCAGATCCCATTACGATTCATTGCCAGCAGGGAATCCAACTCCCTTGTTACCTTTCAAATGAGCAGAGCTACACATGAATATTAAACACCACCGCGTTCTAGTCCCAGGGAAAAAAAGCCAGTCTTTGAGAATCCCTCATTAAGATGCACTGGACGCCTTGCACAGGGAGCCCGAGAGCCAATTAAGCAGGACTGTAACAACCCTAAAACGAAGCTGTGTGGCTCATTGGATTCCAAGCCTTCGGTGGAGCTGGTGTGGATGCTCCCAGACCTGCTCCCAGTCCATCCCAGAGCATCACACCACTACCAGAGCTCTCAGCCAGGAGCCACTCGCTGCCTCCCTGACACGGATGAGGCTCTTCCCAAACCCATCCCCATTCCTGCCAGCTCCTCATCTCTCTGCTCGGTTTCCAGCACCTTCAGCGAAGTTTATTTGCTGACTTTCAAAGCCCTTTATTGCCACGCTGGATCAAGGTAACAGGATCAGGCAAGCCTGACATGTCTCCTGACTTTGGAGGGACAATCTCCTCACCCTGCACCTCATCCTCATCCTCCCTGCCCCTTCATCCTGCCTAACCCCTTCTGCCAGTGTGAGCACCCCCTGCTCAAAATCAATTTCTATGTTTCAGATACAAAGGTTGTTTTGCTTGAAAAATGAAGCTGCCCTTCACAGAGGTAATAGAGAGATCAATACTAGTTACATCGAGTTTCCTCATGAAAAAAAGGAACTGCTGGCATTTTTCTCCTCCTGATCCAGCCAAGTGAGCCAAGCCTGCATCCCAGACCAGGTGGGTGCTCTGCCAGAAAGCCCTGGCCACCACAGACCTTGGGAGTGGCTCCTCAAGGTCCCCTCTCCCTGCCAGTGACAGGAGGGGGTGGCGGGAAATGGAAGAGAAAATTGTGGATATAATTTATAATGCCTCATTAATTTGACAAATGCCGCTTCATGCGTGCTCTCTGTCAGCCCGTCACTGTCCCAGAAGCCACTAGATCAGCAGCTACTTCAGATGGAAAATCTACCTGCAAACCCTGCTGTTTAGAGGATGGATTAATTGCCACTGATCCTCACGTGGCAGCTGGAGCTGTCCTGGATGGTGGCTGCTGCTCCTGCCCCAGGGCTGGGACCCCTGCGTGGAGCAGAGTGACTCGAGCAAGGGATGCGAACGGAGATGGGGAAGGCAAGTGTCACAAACAGCTCTCAGAGAAAGCATTTGACCAGCTGTAATAGCTCCTTACTGAGCCTTTTGTATAGAAGCAATCCCATAGGAAATACTTCTTTGCCAAAATGAAGCTTTTGTGGAAACTTCTCATTTCAGTCACGCACTGAATTCAATTTTGTCTCCATCTGAGAGAAAGTTTCCTTTCCTCAAACCTCTCCTGCCCACAGACTGTTTGTTTCTCTACTTGAAGAGCAGTGGGATGGAAAGGGAAAAAGGCACTGGGATTAGGTGGATCCTGCCCAATACACACCTTCAGCTTCCTCCTTCCCTGGGAGGATTCCACCAGCTCCCACTTGAGTGATATTCTGAGCAGAGGCACTGGGAGATGCTGGGGGCACCCAGAAATGGAAGTGGCCAATCCTTCCCAAGCCAGGCAGCTCCAGCTGAAATCCTGCTGAGCCAGACTGAGCTTGTACCCACACGAACGGGCACCCAGGATTTTAATCCCACAAGGAAAACGGGAAGAGAAGGCTGGAGAAGATGTATGTGCATGAGGCACCGTTAGCACAACTCCACTCACTCTGTGTTAAATAACTCTTCCAGGGCATGAGTTAAATGGCAGCACAGAGCAATCAGGGGACAATAAATCCCTGGTTATAAATTCTGGCACTAGACTGTGAGATGAAAATCGTCATCGCTGACCGGCCACAACTGGTCCTGGCTCGGGGAGCAGGCCAGCAGGGAGGAAAGTCTGCTCCACTGGGAGCCTTCCAGCCCCACTGACCCTCCCCAGAGGCTGCTGCTCACTTTGTGCCCCACTCAAAGACCCCCAGACATCCCCAGCTGCTCTCTGGGGTGGTTTCAGCACAAACAGGGAGTGAAGTTCTCCTCAGCCCCACAGCAGAGACTGAATTCCCTTTCCAACCCCAGAGTTCCTAAGGTTTCCTGCTGGCCACAGCCTTCTCCTCTCATTCCTGCACAAACTCCAGACAAGGAGACAAGGCATTCCCAAAGGGCTTCCAGGAGAGGGAGAGGTACAAGGTGTCACCGATTTACCTCGCTGCATCTGAGCTCTGCCTGCTGCAGCAGTTATTTCCTGCAAATATATTGCACTGTGGGATGCCTGTGATATTTTATAAAGTTAATAACTTTTTTTAATTGGATGAGTTTATAGAATCGTGCAAGCAATTAACAATAATTACGTTTAAGACACTTAAATTCCAGGATGCACCACAAACACTGGAATATTAAGCTATAAAAACCCTCGATTGTACATTCAAATTACATTAAGGGTCTGTTGGAAGGAATACACTCTCAAGTTTCAAGAGCCCCACTCTGTTCTGTTTATACAATGAGGTTACATCAGATGTTGCAGCAGCAGCCTTGTCCCTGTCCTCATTCAAAGCTTGGGCACCACATGAACACCTGGACATGCTGGGCATGGAAAACACTGCCCAGCAGCCCTGCCCTCTCTGCAGGGTGAGGACCAGGATCCAGGGAAAGCATCCCCTTGGCTCTCAGCCACAGCACCGGCGCCGCTCTGGGAAGGGAGTTGGACCAGTGCTTATTTCATTTTAATCACCAGGTGCCAAACTAAATTATTGATGTCGGTTCTCAGTGACAGGTAAGGCATTTTATCACCGTGCCTTTAATAATGCAGGAGTCATGATCCTCAGCGCTAAAATGTCAGGCAATTCTCAGGTTGCCCTCGCCATGCCGACAGCGGTTCCCCATCCCGCCTGTCCTCGCTGGCACCCAGGGCTCAGCACCAGCGCCCATCTGCTCCCTGCCAGACAGCGCCCGCAGCACCCTGGCCACGCTGCCCTCCCGGTGGGACCGTCCCCACTGGATCAGGAGCCCGGCTGGCGGGAGGGACAGCCGGAACACAGCCAGGTGAAAGAAGGGATGAGCAGAGCTTGGCACCTCTGAAAACCAATCCTAAATGCCTCCTTGCAGAAGGGAAACCCCCGCTGAGGAGGGCACGCATGCCTTCCCTGCGCCCCACGCTGCAGACAGAGCCATTCCACACACCCTGGCCACCAAAAGGGACAGCTTCAGAGCCACCAAGGCTTCAGGCTGAGGAACAATAGCTGGCTAATGTCTGCATTTTGAGCTGTGCACATGCAGCTGGTGCCTGCCTCCGGGAGGGAAAGGGCCTCCCCAGAGCCGGCACAGGGAGGGATTCTGTGGGAAGCAGGATGTGCTCAGGAAGGGGAACAGCAAAGATCTGGACATGGGCAGCACCCCAGAGGAGACGAGCACTACTGGAAGGGCAGCTCAGGAGCCCAGGGTGGGAGAGCCCACCCGAGACAGGCTCTGAGTGGGCTGAGGGGGCGAGATTCCGTGAAGAGCAGAGCCAGCAGCCAAGCCCAGGGGACACAAGGCAAGGGGGATGACAGAACCGGAGTCAGGGAGGAAGGGACACTGCCAGCAGGTCCCAGGCCAGGAGCAGGTGGGTCCTGTGAGGGTCAGGGGCTGGCTGAGCAGAGGTGGCCAGCACCCTGCCCTGCCTCCAGACCCTTGCTGCACCCAGCACAGGTTTGCTCCAGCCTTTGTATTCCAACAGCAAGGCCTGACATTTATAGGGGGAAGTTTTATTCCTGCTGTAAATAACCTCTAATAGTGTAGGTCATTACACTAATTACAGAAGATAATTAATTTTCCGATTCTTGTTAGGCCGCTGCATATTCCAAGAAGAGCGCGGTTCATTATTTTCCTGTGCAATTATGACCTCCCTCTCCTTCCCCTGCCAGCCCCGCCTTCAGGATTTCAGCACTTTGTCAAGTTGTTTATCATGCAGCCACGGAGCTGTTGTGAAGCTGAGGAGGCGCAGGGGCTCCTCTCTGCCTCCCACCCCACCACAGGACCACGAGAGCGCTGCGTGTGCTGCAGAACCTCCTCTCTGCCTCACACAAGCCCTCACCAATGCTCCTTGGCCACAACAGGAGGATCCCAGCAGGATCACATGCCCTTCCTGCAGCTCCAGCCACGTGTTGGATGTAGGAGAGATGCACAAGGCCACACATCTCCCAGAGCCACGCGGGATTTTCCAGAGGCCGAGGAGGGCACAGCCTCATCAACAGCAGGAAAGCCCTGTTCAGTTGCTTGGAAAACTCCTCTCTGAGAGTCCGACCTGCTGGTGACAATTAATCTGCAGCAGATTGATGATGGTTCTCCCAGTGCAGCGCTTGTCACCGAACCCAGCCTGGGAGCAGAACATCTGCAGGACGTCAGTGCACCACAGGGCTCGGTGGAGGGGCAGCCACCACCTCCCAGCACAACAAAAACAACCTGGCACCAGCAGCTCTCACAGCTTCATCATCCTCACCCTGCCCAGGACCACAAGGCACAGCAGTAAAACACTGAACCGTGCGGCAGCTGTGGGTTCTGCTCCCTCAGGAGTGACAAGGGAAAAGCAGATTTCCTTGGCCAAACACCTAAGGACAGACAGCTCTGGCTGGAGGAGTGTGCCAGATCCTGGCTGCTCAGCGCTGGAGGCTGCCTGGCTCTCCAGCCACGCTGTAAATCTGGGTATCAGACGGGTTTTAGTGATAATCAATTGTAATAACTAACATGGATCCCTTGACCAGATAAGTGGAATATTATAAGTCCAGCTGCAATTAGCAGGGGCAGATGGATGGGGCTGAGGCAGCAGCCCGGGTGCTCTCCCATCCCACCAGCTGCTCGATATCCATTTGTTCCCCCCACAAAATCACCACCAAAACCCCACGGCTGTCATGACCTGGCTCACCCACCACCTTGCCAGGGAGCCAGCAGAGAGACAGGCTGCCTTCACCTGGCTCAGGTGACCCCCAGAACCGCTGTGACAGGACACCGGAGGGGCCTGGGCAGGGCAGCCGATAGCACACACACACCTGCTGTTAGAGCAGAGAGAATGAATTTTTAAAAGGCACATAAACCCCTGATGCTTCAAGGCATCAGCTGAGCGCTAAGGAGGATTAGCGGGAAATATCTCCCGTGGAAAGCTTATTCCACATGAATTCCACTGAAGGGATCCTTTCATCTCCCCCTGGAGCATCTCTTCCCCTGGCCTGATGCGCCTTGGCACTCGCTGAGCTCCTGGAAGACACTGGCGGGCGGATGGCTTCCCGCAAAGGTTGACAGCTGTCTCTGTTACGATGCCGCCTCCTGACTGACGCTGATGTGACAGGCAGCGTGACACGGCACAGACAGGACACTGATCCATCCCCGGCGGGACAGAGCCGTTCCTGAGGGGACAGTGATCCCTAGGACACGCAGACACCGTGCCTGGCTCCGGGCAGGTGAGATGGGAATGTGTTTCGCTCTCTGGCTGAGTGGCACAGTGAGGATCTGCAGCTCAGCACACAGCCCAGCACTGGGGGCTCCCACGGAGCTCCACACTTCCACACCATCTGCTTGGAAAGGGAATAAAACACTGCCCCGGGCATTCCCTGGCAGCTTTTCCTGCCCAGCACGTCTCAGAGAACTCACCCTGCACTGCTGCGCCTACAAGAAAGCATCAGCTGCCCCTCAGAGCCAGAGGAGGGGAAAGGGTTAAAAGGAATGCCATCTCCCCTCTCCTTTGCCTTGGAAGGAGAGGCACTGAGTGCATTAAAATCTGGGTTAAAAATGGCTCTGCTCTACCTATCTTATCTTCTTTGTACTAAAAGCCCTCAAAGAGCGGCAGGTTTTCACGCAGAATTTTCCCGTCTAATCCCCTTTTGTTAGCTCTGATACTGGCATTGCAATACAAACCTCGTCCGGGCGATTTAGGAGGGATTACACGCCCTCAATCCTACAGCATGTGGGAGAAAAATGTTTCCTCAAATCAAATTTTACACAAACCAGTATTTGAAAATAATCAAAGTGCAAATCCCCGCTGTGGGGATTTCTGGAGGGAGGTAAGAGGGGGGCGGGAGGTGGCAGGAGGTGGTGCCACCAGCACCAAGACATGGCGCCAGGGCGCCCTGCGCCCACAAGTCCAGACTGACACGAACTCAGAGCACGCCAAAAAATAACCCCGGACCGGTGTCCCGTGGCTGGGGACAAGAGATTAACAAAGTGAGGGCATGAGAGCTGCTCCTCATCCCTTCCCGTGCCAGGCAGGTGGCAAGAGGGCACGGAAAACCAGTGCCACTCCAGCCAGGCAATAACTCTCCCTTCTGCACGGCCAAATGTGCTCTCCAGGGCTCTGCACACGTGTGTTTGGCTCGGCTTTCCCGATGAAATATTGCTGGTGCCGCTCCTGTAATATATATGTCACAGATGCAACCTCATTTTATTGATCTCTCCTAGCTGCCGGGATATCCACAGTGGAATTAATATGTCTGTATCACCACACACACAAAAAAAAAAAAAAGAAAAAAAAAAAAAGGTAAAGCCCATCTGACAGTTTCAATTAAGGAAGCGTGAAAAGCGATTTGCGTAAGAGGCTGGGGTTTGGCGGGGGAGAGCGGGGCAGCCCGCGGGCAGCGCGGCTGTACACTCACATCTGGGTAAGTGAAGTGATTTCCTACAGGAAGTGATGGAGGCCAGACCCAAGTCGGGGCCGTGGCCGTCTCTGCCTGACGAGCCCCCCAGCCCGCCCCGTGCCCGCTGTGCCACCGCGGTCCCCAACCCAACAGCGGGGCCAGCGCCCTGTGCCCACATGGGGCACGACACACGGACCGAGGGAGGTGCTGGACCTCCCGGGATGACCTCCAAGAAAGTTGCATCCAAACTAAGCAGCACAAAACAGGGAAAACACTCTTTCCTGCAGAGCTCTCTGCAGTCCTCCTTCCAAACTCCTTCCCGCACCATGCGAGAGCCCTCAGACAGCCTGAGCATCCCCAGCATGCAGCCCTTTTGCTGTGCGCTGGAAAAGCCCAGCACGCTGCCAGGGGATGCCCAGGTGACACAGCTCCCCCTCCCCAGGCGCTTCAGGAAGGGCAGCAGGGAGTGGGAGGCCCTGGGATCGTGGCACTTGTCAAGCAAAATTATATCCCCACATCCGTTGGCCCCTGCCAGGCCCGCGGAGAGCTGTGAAATATTCATATCTCTGCCACTCACACGAGAAGGTCCCCCCAGTGCTTCCCCTCCTCTCCCCAGCCCTTCGGAGCAGAATCAGGGAGGGAAGGAGGCAGGGAGCACTGCCATCTCTGTGCCCTTTGCCTCCAGGTGCCACCAGCTGCCCCAGGTCCTTTTAGGTTTTTCAGCCTCACGCTGAGGCAGAATGGAACCCCATAGGATCAGGGGATTTGGGGCATCCCTGCCACACACAGTCCCCTACAAACCCAGATCCCAGCCTATGGATGCAGAGACACCGCATCAGCTCATTTCTCTCCCCTTGCCCCTGATTTGGGGCAAAGCTCTTAACTCTACCATAAAATTAAAAGTCATGTGCGCGGATAAATCAATTAAGACCTTGTTTGCAACACCTACAGCTCAAGTCCCCCCGATCCAGGGTCTGGCCAGCTGTCAGAACATTTGGCTTCTTCTCAGCAGGACACACAACAACACACGAGTGCTTAAAAGCACTCATCTACCAGAGGAGTAAAGCCCCTTCCTAATCCACTCCCCGGCTGAACGTGGGGCTGCCGGGTGGTCCGTAAAGCTGCTGGCCCCCAGAAGAGGGGAGGACAGCCTGCTGCCCCCAGGAAGAGGAGGAGGAGCAGTGGGAGCTGCTGGGAGCCCCTCTTGTCCAGCCAGGTGCCTTTGAACCCTGCGGTTCCCCCAGCTGCCCTGAGCATCCTCTGCCTGCAGCCAGCTCCTGCCCAACAGCGCTCTGCCATCTCTGGATGCTGGCACACACATCAGCCCCGCAGGCCATCCTGTCCCTCAGTAATGCCCTTGGGTTGTGTCAAAGCAGAACTAAAAGATCCAGAGCCACACGGGGTCAGGTGTGACCTCCTGTCCGTGCCAAAGCCAGCCTTGTGCCTGGGCACTGTCACAGTGGGGGTCTCAAGGTGCCAGCTTTTGGGAATCAGCCTGGAAGCTTGGACTTCTACACAAACCCTGGGCTCCAGACCTGCTGCCTCGGCTCCTTCCTTAAATCCATGATTAAAACACAGCTTTACAGCTTTAACACTTCCAGAGAGTAAAGCCGATATCCCCTGAATCCGCGGCCATTCCCTGTGTCCAGGCACACGGATGTCCCCTGGGGGCCCAGCTGCACCAGCCTGCACAGGATGCTGCTCCCCAGCATCACCGAGAATTCCCTGACTTTCAACAGTTTCGTCTCCTTCCCTTCTCTCAAGTCTCCCGTGTTGGACTCGAGGGATTAAAAAAAAAAAAAAGGGGAGAGAAAAAGGCAAAACACAAGCACAGAAAATCCCACAACAAAACAAAACAAAAAACCCTCACAACAAACTACGTCCCTCCTGGCAAAACCCAGAGCGCCGCTTACACAACATCTTTACTCGCTCCATTATTTATAGGGCAACTGAAACATTTATTCCTACACGGAACTACCCAGCGTGCTGGGGAAGGTAACAATGGAAATCCTCCTGGAAGAGGTAACTCCACGGAAATCCTCCTGGAAGAAGTAACTCCACGGTGGATCAATAAGCAGGGCAGCAAAATTGCTATTAATTATGCTTGCTGAGAACTCTGTCCCGCCCCAGCACTGCCTCTTTCTTCAATCAAGGAGAAGAAACGTTGGCTGAATAAAATAAACTCCATCCTGAGCACTGGCGTGGAATTAGTTTCAAAGTCAAAGGCATCAGGTTCCAGAAGTTCACACCCCAAGCCAGCCAATCCCAGACCCTCAACACTTGTAGGGCCATGACTCGGAGTTGGTCCATGGGGATGGGAGGTCCCTCATGCCAAGACTTTTCCCATTGAGCTTCCCTTCCCTGCCCAACCCACCAGAGAGTGAACCCCACCTCAAAGACCAGAGGCTCTTGGCAAAGCCTGGTGGCACTGCCATGCTCTTGTCAGTACAAACATCTTCTTGTGGCCATGGATTTCACGGCAGGTTGAAGTAATTAGCGATGGGTTACAGGCAGGCTGGAGCCCGACTGTCTCAGAGTCACACAAGGCTAATCAATAGCAGGTCATCAATAGGCCAATCAATCACCTGTGCTAGGAACTATATTCCGAGGTGGCCCAAATCCCATCACTTGTGCCTTGGGTCCCCGAAGGCATGGCCGGATTAAGGGCAGCATAATCTGCTATTCGGGGCACACAGCGCACGAGCCTCATGCCAGAGCTCACAGCTGGGCCTGCCCTGCCTGTGAGGAGCAGAGTTAAAAATGAAATTAAATTAATACAGGCCAGGAGCCAGCTTGGTGCAGGCTTGGGGAGGGTGCTGAGAATGAGGGACGTGGGGAGCGGTGCACCTGCAAGAGAGGGCAGCTCTCTCCCTGAAGGGCATGGGGCTGTGCTGTGGTGCCAGGCGGGACCAGAGCCATGTCCCCGCTGAGTGACAGTCCCTGCTGCACTACCAGGACAAGGGCAAAGGCCTCCTTGTGCCCAGGGGCTGCACCATCAGCATCCTCAGCAGCCTCCTCCCTCCCGGGTGCCAGCGATGGCCAGCGTCCCAGGACCAGCAGGACACGCCATGCTGGAGGTCTCCACTGCTTTAATAGGATCTGTCGTCTGGCAATCTAATTTGATCGAGGAAAACTAATGAAAACAGGCCCTGGTCTGCAGCACGGATTAGCCCAATCAGCCCAGAGTGGCTACTTTATTGTTCAGCTCCCTGGCACCAGCTGTGCCTGTGTGCAATCAGCCCTAAGAGCCATCAGGCTGCATCCGCCCCAGCTGCCCCAGCAGCCTCCAGCCCCAGAGCTCCGGAGCAGGGGGTGCTCGGTGCAGGGCTCTGACACCCACGTGTAAATCGTGCACAAGGACAAGCGCAGATCCCACTGAGAAGGAAGCATCTCCACCGACACAGGTTGTCATGAGCTTTAAGGGATGTGCCTGGGTTAAAACCAAATCCCATTACTGAGGAGAACAGTGTGTCTGGTGCTGACTGCCTGTGTTGTGAGTGCCCAGGGGTATTAATGGGGCGATGTGTCCCATGACAAGGCTTATCTGTCCCCTCCAGACCCCCACGTTGGGTCCCCAGGGCTCAGAGAGATGGAGCAGCCCCACACACAGCATCACAAAGTTACCCCAGAATGGTTTGGACCTTAAAGATCATTCGGTTCCACTCCCTGCTATGGTCAGGGACGCCTTCCACTATTCCAAGTTGCTCCAAACCACATCCAACCTGGCCTGGAACAATTCCTCTGGGCAACCTGTGCCAGTGTGTAGAGGAACAGGGTGAAAGAGGACAGGAGAATGAAGAAAAGTGTGGGAAACACCCACACTGTGGCAGCCCTGAGACTTCTCGTGGGTCCCTTGTGGATCCCTGCTTGGGCTGGCACTCAGGGAGGCAGAGAGGAGCTGCACAGGGTGGGAAAATACCTGTACCAGCAGCGACTGTTTCCTTTTGCCTGCAAACATTTGCTCAGCAGAGCAGACACAGCAGCTGCTCAGACCTTCAGCCCTACACGTTCAATCACACGCACTCCGGTGGCGCCAGGAACCGTGCGATGACCAAAGGTTGTGGCATCTGTTTGTGGCCACCATCCAACGGGTGCCACACCCCGCGGTCAGCACCACGAGTCCCAGCTCTATTTTACACACAGGGGCAGAGCAGGAGGGAGCAATGCTGGAAATGACACTGGCACTGCGGGCAGGAGCTCGAGGGGTCTCAGCAGGTGTGACACCATGGGACACTGGCACGGCCACCTCCAGCAGCACCTGGGCTGGGGTGAGTCCCACAGCAAGGGCCAGGCATGCTGGCAGCTCAGGGGGGCTTCTCAGCCCCCCTCCAGCCCCAGGCCAGTCCTATTCCCACATACGGGATGCAAACCCTAAATAGCAAAGCGGTGGGAGGTTTTAACCGACAGGGAGAACCTCCAAACGCAAAGTGCTGCCGGAGAAGTGTGAAGCTTTAGGAATTACAGCCCTGAGCCACCTGGGACACGTGCGTATTGACTCAGATCCAAGCCTTTAATAAGGCAGCTAACAGCATTGCTTTTACATTCATCCCTCTTACAAGCTGAACATGGCCAGGACAAGTTCATGTTCCAGCTACAGCACTCGCCAGGCTCAACCGAGGGATTACCCAGCCTTGTAGCTACAGCTCGCCTCCTCTCCCCTTTCTTCCCTCTCTCTGTTCTGCCACGGTGTCAGGTCAAGCAGCTCTTCCCTCTCCATGTTTTGGTGTGTGCTCTGCCTGCAGATCACACCCCTGCCCCAGGTGAGATGCTCCTGCCCTCTCCTTCTGTAGCTGCCGAGGAGCAGGGCGCACATCACCACTCTTTTCAAGTCATTTTAAAGGATTCACCTAAACATCTCCGTTCCTGCCAGATGGGCCAGGAAAGCTCCCCCAAAAATTCTGCACCTGCGCTCCAGAGCCGCTGACGCTGCCAGCAGGGCTCAGCAGATTAATGTCAGAGCCGCGCCACACAAACGTCTGGTGATGGAAAAGTGATGGCAAAGGGCAGGAGGAGACTTCGCACGGACATTAACAGAGGCTGGAGTACATTAATATTATCGACGGGCTGTCAGTGAGGCTAAAGAGGCTGTGCCAGCCCTGAGCAGGGGAAGGAGGCACGGCAGCAGTGTGGGGACACACGAGAGAGGCTTGGGGACACACAATACCGAGCGCACTGGTGGCTGGGGACCACGGGGTGCTGGGCAGGAGGGGAGCAGTGGCAGCACACAAAGACAGTGGCCTTGGGAGCCGGGGCTGTGGGGACACACGGCGGAGGGGCCGGGGGACAGGGAGGCAGCCGGCGAGTGCCCTGACCCGTGAAGGAGTGGCCCCGGGAAGGCCCCTGGGCCGCCCACATGCTCGCTGTCAGCTCCACGCAGGCCAGGGCCCTGATGCCTTCACCTCCCCCTGCCTCTCCAGGCTGCCCGCGGGGGATGGAGGGCGATGCTCGGGCACAGTGGCACACTCTGGGGAGCACCTCCCCGTGCCCACTGCCCTGGGGACACATGGGGGGACACCACATCCCCGTCCTGCTCTGTCCCCAGCAGCCCCAGCTTCAGGCGACGGCTCCGTGCCAGTGGCAGAGCACGGTCCTACAGCAGCGCTGAAATACGGCGGTGGGAAGTCCCCTACTGCTCCCTGTGTAGCATTTTATCTTAATAACATTTTATCTTGGATGACAAGCCTGTATAATGTGGTTTAAAAGCCACAGCTACACTGACACCAGAACAGGGGGAAGGAAAAAAGCTCTTTTCTCCCGTCTAATACATTTGCTGAGGTCACAACTTGCGAACCTCTCGCTGTATCTCGCTCGCCAAGCTGGGAGCTGCTTTGTAGAGCAGCTCCGAGGCAGCGGCAGGAGCTCAGCCCTGCTCCTCCCTCCCGCTCAGGGTTCCGGCTATAAAGGCTCCGGCTCTCGCTTTCCTTTGCAGTTTTGGCTGAGGGAGGTCTTTTCTTCCCCCCCTGCTCTGTGCAGTGAGTGCTGGAGGCTTTGAAGGGGAACTGCAAGGCTTTGCTGCATCCCAAAGGCGGCAGGAGCCTGAGTCCCACGGAGTGACCTGCCTGTCCCACCGGCTCGGGGGAGCAGGAAAAGCCACCTGCACCAGCAGCACGGCCCGAACAGCCTCCAGCAGGGCCATCCCACGCCACACTGACCATCCCAGGGCCACCGCATGGATGAACACTCCTGCAGAAGCCAGGCCTCGCTAGCCCCAGCCCTGCAGCACCCAAATTTCCCGGGCACGGTGTCCCTGCTGCTGCAGGTGCCGCAGCGATGCTGCACAGCACGGTATCATTAGGGAGACAGCTATTCTGGTCTAATTGCCAGTGGTTCACAGCAAACATGGCAGGCTCTGCCTGCTCCCAACAGAACCGTGTAATCATGCTAAAGACAAAGGATGCCCGAAAGAAAGAGCAAAAACAGACATTAAACCAGAGAGGGGACAGCAGCACATGGCCAGGTTGACTTGGGGAGGGAGAAGACACTGACCCAGCAATGAGGGTTAAGCTCTTCTTGTGAGAGCTAATTTAAGGTCAGGCAAATCCTGCTGACAGATTATTTTTCACCTAAAACGTTCCGATCAGTGGCTCGGCCACCGCAGCAGAGCAGGACCTGGAGAGCACCTGGAGGAGCTGCTGGAAGTGCCGTGGCCCAGGCTGGAGAGCAGGACAGCTCTGTCCCTGCCTGGGACCATGAGCAGACAGACCCCTGCCCCACATCAACATCCCTGTCACACCAACAGCAGCCAGAGTAGCCTCTGCCAAGATCCAGGCACATCCCACCCTCTGCAGCCACTCTGGTGGTGCCCCAGGAGGGACCGGAGTCTCCCCCCACCCCAGGCTGTCACTCTGTCACCTCTGCTTCGCTGTGACAGACAGACAAGCCCCAGCTCGCAGGACCATCAATTATTCACGCGCACTATTTCTGAATATTGATGTTAAAAGCAAATTCCCGGCTTGCCCCTCGCCTGCCTTTCCAACGGGATTTTCATGCCGCAAGGACCCATGTTCCGGCGGAGCCATCGGGGGGAGGGACACAGGGAGGGACCTTCGCTGCCACCAGTGAGGTCTGCTGGCATCAGGTCTGGGGTCTGGAGTTCAGGGTGGGATAAGAAACCCCTGGGGCTGGGAACCATCCCGTCCCGCTCCTGAGGGATCCAGCCCAGCTGAAGGAGCAGGACAAGGGCTCAGGGAGTGAAAGGATGTGTGCCAGAGACAAAAGGAGCTTGCTCTCCCCCTCACTGGTTCACAAGGAAATATTTGTAAACAAATGCTTCCTGCTTGTGTTCATCCAACTTTAAGGGATTTCAGATGGAAGCCTGCTCCCCACACTGTATCATTACCCTTCATTATTGCAATTTTCCAGGCTTTTGGTGGCTGGAGAGGGAAAACACAGGATAATGCATGGCTCAGAAAGCTGCAGGACGTTAAACTGGGAGAGATGCAAGCCCAAGTGATCTCGTGACACCAAACCCATGTGGAGGGCACTGCCCATGCAGACCCAGCACAGCTCCTGCATCCAGGGCGGGAGAGGAAAAACAATTCTGGCCTTTGTGCCAAGGGAGAACAGCAAAGTGTCACAGCCACAGACACCTGGCCTGCCCCAAAACACCAGGGATGCTCCAGCTGGATGCTTCTCCAGGCTGGAGCACCTCACCCAAGCCACACCAGACCATCCTTACTCAAAAGAGCCCCCCTCCCTTGGCCTAAAGGTGCTCTGGTGACAGACTGAGTGTCCGTCTCGCACAGACAGCTGAGGTGCCACTGACTCACTTATCATCAGTCGGTGCTGGAACAACCAAGGGACAGCTGACAAATGCCCACAGGAAAGGAACACTCTTGAAACAGGGAAGGGCTCCAAAAAGAAATCTCATTTGTAGATCATTGCCTTGATATCTCAGCATTTTTTACTTCACAATTCTGTTTTATATAGCCCTGTTTATTGCACTGATATCTCATCCTGCAGATTCATCTCAGATCATCGTTAAGGTTCCTCCCCAGCTTGCAGAGATGCCTCTGCTTATCGTAAAACTCTATGTTGAAATTTCAGATTAATTAAAAGCTGTAAATTGCAAAGCCAGATGCGATAACTCACATCTTCACCCTTCCAAAAAAAAAAAAAAAAAGAAAAAAAACCCAACCAAAAATGAGAAAAATGAGGCAAGTGTGACAGTCTTTTGATTTATAGCCTGGCCTGTCCCCTGAGATGAGTTCAGCCCAAAGCCACAGCACTCCATCCTCACTGTGACCCAGCCAGCGCTGCCACCGAGGGTCCCCAGAGACACCTGGCACGTGGCAGGGAGTGACACGCAAAGCCCAGGTGTCCTTTCCCAGTGCCACCACGGTGCCACCCCAGCAGGGCCAGCTCAGAGCGCAGGGAGAGGCGATGCCGCACAGGGCACCACACTAAAGGGTCCCTGAGCAGGAGGGGAGCCCCGCAGCCACCCCAAAATCCATCTGACCCAGCTCCGCTGCCCCCAGGAGCAGTAGGTCCTGCCCCACGGCAGAGGGGAGAGATGCCACCCCCCGAGGCCAGGGACGTTGCTCCCCGAGCCCAAGGACATTCACGCAGCCGTGACCGCCATCTGCTCCCTGGCAGCACGAGCCAGCTCGGGCTCCATGGCATCGCCCCAGCACAGTTCGGGGTCACCCACTGCTCCTGCCCTGCCCCAAACACCTTCCTGGCACTCTGCTTGCCCCCCCAAAACACCCTGAGAGGAGGAAGAGGAGCTGTTTCCTCCAACCCTCCCCAGTTCCCAGCTGCCCACAGCTCTCCTGCAGGCTGGTTTGGCTGGAGCTCCTCCCGCTGCCCTCATCCCATCACTCCCGGGTGCTCTGGGAGCGGGGCAGGCAGCAGCATCCCTCCCTTCCCCAGCTCCCACTCACTGCAGATCTCTTAATGCATTGCTTGGCCAAGGGTGAGGAGATTAAACACTCCGTAGAAGGCGAGCTGACACAAGCTGACAGACCTGAATCTTCTGCACATGCATAAGTGCCAGTCCTCATCACAAGGATGCTCATTTGCCAGCCTCATACCTATCACTTGGGCTGGGAGTCAATCTAAATAAAGCAAATTCACTTGTTCTGAGGGGGAGAGGGAGTCGCTGGGCTGTCATAAGGTTGAACTCAGCTGGCATCATTCTAAAGTGCAAGGTGCTGCAGGAGCAGAAAGCAGAGGATTTCCATCCTCCCAGGAGCGAGAAGAAGGGAATTTTGCTTTGCTTGAAAGCAGCAGAGGCAGGAGAAACCATCAGCCCCAGGCCCAGGCTGCGAGGGGCTGGGCTGTGGAGGCACAGATTCCCAGGATCACCGAGGTTAGAAAAGCCCTCTGAGATCATCGAGTCTAATCTGTGACCGATCCCCACCTTGTCACCCACGGAGTGCCACATCCAGTCCTTCCCTGGACTCCTGCAGGTTTGGAGACTCCAAACCTCCCCGGCGCTCCCATGGCCAGAGGTGAGACAGGAGCAAAGCCTGACTCGTGCTCACCTGAGCCAGCCCTGCCAGGACACCAAATTTCACCTTATTCCACTCTGACACAGAACCCAGCCACCCCCAGAGACTCAAGGATTGGTTTGGGTTCAAAAGGGCCTTAAAAATTATCCAGTCCCACCCCCTGCCATGGGCAGGGATACCTCCCACTATCCCAGGCTGCTCCAAGGCTTGTCCAACACTTCCAGGGACAGAGCATCCACAACTTCTATTCCTCGCCTTCCCTTCTACCCTCCAGCGCTTGGTTGCAAGGATTAAGACTCATTTCCAATGAAGTTTTCATTATTTTCTGCTCTCCTTCTTTATTCCCCAACTCATTTGCATTACAAAAAAATTAAACAAAAGCTGCTTTTTTGAATCTCCACTCATTACTCCCATTACATTTGTTAACATCATTATCTTCAGCTGAAGATGGCAACTATTATCAAACGTTGCAGAGCTGCTGCAGACCTCTTGCTATATTACTCCGGAAAATTGCTTTAATGCTTATGCTTTTAGTGGTTTGAAAAAACCAGCTATAGCATTAGAAGCCATAAAGAAGATAAAAAAGTGCATCATTTGATAATACGTGCGTTTTTTCCCCTTTACACTGAAATATAAATACACAGTGGTAATGCAAGATGCAAAAGCTCTTCCTCCTCTTCAGTGATCCAGCACGGACCCTCTGATCTGACCCTCACCATCTCTCCAACATTTTTCTTTAAGGAAAGTTATTATAATGAAAGCTGGGATCAAAAGCGAAGCATTCTAAAGACAAAATAGCTCGATTTTTCCAGATTTTGGCAAAATATTTCTGGAAAAGGAGAAAGGCCCAGGGCGTGGGTGCTGAATCCTTGGGTTTAGCACAGAAGGAAAGCGCCAAGGGACAGAGCTGCATGGGGAGCAGGGCAGGCTGAGGTGGCCCTGGCAGAGGGAAGGTGGTGAGGAGAGGTCTAATGGCAGGGATGTGTCTCAGGGTCCCAATGCCTCCCACTTCCAACTGGAAACCAGCATGGATAATCCTTGGAGCACTGGTGACATCCTGGCTCAGCTCCCTGGGAGGGTGTTTTCACCAAGAAGAGAGGAGCACAAAAGAACGAACTAAACGCAAGCCTGCGGAAGCTGGAGAGGAGAGACTTGGCAGGGCAGAGCGGAACTGGGGCTTCCAAATGTCCCTTCCAAGGAAATGATGTGTCTCCAGGGTCACCAGGAAACCAAAATAGAAGAAATTCCTCCCTGTGAGTGTGGCGAGGCCCTGGCACAGGTGCGCAGAGCAGCTGTGGCTGCCCCCGGATCCCTGAAGTGTGCAAGGCCAGGCTGGACAGGCTTGGAGCAGCCTGGGACAGTGGAAGGTGTCCCTGTGGAGCCTGCTGCCTCTCTCCCAGGCTATTCCAGCTCTGAGGATGTGACAGCACAGCTCAGGAGCTGGGACTGTGCACAAATCCCACTCCACCTCGGCCAGAGCTGATTTATGGCAGCTGCAGGAGAGGTCAGAGCTCGATAGGCTTTCATTGATCAGTTAATTAAACCCAGGCAAAACAAACATAATGAACGCAAAAATTTACAGCCTCCGCCATGGGTTCAGGTGCAGCTGGAGCTCAACCCACCCATCTTCTCTCCTAACAAGCCTGGGCAGACTGGGATTTTGAGGGAGACCCGGCCACTCCTCTGGAGCGGGTAGGATGTGCTGCACTCCTACCTGCAGCACAAATCAAACTCCTAATAATAGCAAACTGCCAAACCTGAGGCAGCACAGAGGTGCCAAACCCTGCCAGAAAGGAGCCCAGAGCGTGTCTGTCCCCCAGCAGCAGCCCTGGCTCACTCGGAGGGCGGCACGTGAAGCGTGACACCACAATGACCTGCTTTAACCACACACCAATGCAAAACTCACACAGCCCCTGCTGGAAGTTCACGCTTGGTCACACAGCCCACGAGACCCACACAAAGAGATTTAAATTATCACTTTGTTTTCCATCAGGCTTTTGGTGTTGATTTAAGCTGCCCAAACAAATAATTACGGTCTTATCTCCATCACGCAGCAGCATTAGCCACAATTCATCATTTTTAGCTTGTTTCAGGCATTGTGTATATATGGATAAATAAAGAAGGAATTCAGCCATTCCCATTTCATAGGGCCTGGCACCGCAAGACGGGCATTTGGTTAAATCTGCTCTTGACTAGAACAAAAATGTAATCTCCAAAGAACTCTGCAGGAAAGAGAAACACGTGTGTGTTTTTAACAGCTTCAGGAAACGAGACCATCAGATCTGCAGAGCTGAGGTGCAGAAAAGATGCTCAGTGGGGGCACGCAGGGATGTGGTCCACATCCCTCCTTTCCCCAACCTTCAGGTGGGAGATCCCCCACCAGATTTCCAGCTGTGGCTATGCAAACTGGATCCGGAGCCCTCGGCACCAGAGCACTGGAGGAGCCAAAACCTGGCTTGGCCGGAGAGCCAGGCCAGAGTTAACTATAACTCACAGGCAATCCCCAGATAAGACACGACAGGTTATGCCAGAGCTCTGCCAAGAAAGATCACGCAGATGATTATGAAGTTAATTCTTGACACCGCCGGGCGCGTGTTGTACATGCACCGTACGCGATAGCCATAGCTCCTGTTTAAACGGCAGGATGTGCCAGGATGTCGGATCGATTATACAACGGCCGAGCGCAGGGAGCAGCGCTAAGCACATGGAAGTGGTCCAAGGTGCACAGAGAGTTCACCTGGAGAAGGCAGCAATCGCCTCCCTGCAAGGAGCCCTGTGGCTGACTGGCAGGGGGAAAACCCGCCCGGGCACCCACAGCGGGCACCTGATCGCCAGCCCTCACCCAGGGGATGCTTCCCCAGCCCTGCTGCTCGTGAGCGCTCGCGCTGTGGCACAGCTTGGCTCCTGGGATCCGTAGGGGTGTGAAACAAGCTGTAGAAACACCGGCGCTCCTCGCGCTCAGGAGGCGGATGCGAAACCGCAGCGCCAAGTGGGGCTGCAGCGCCAGGCTCGGCACCCCCGAGCCCACGGGGCCCGGCTGCACGCGAAACACACAGCCTGCCAGGCACAGGGACACGGAGTGACACGCAGGGGGCATCTCCAGCACCGGCCCCAGCTCCTGCTGCCTGCAGCACGCTGCTCCTCCCCGGTGCACAGGAGATCTGCTTTGTGGGGAGAAGCAGCTCTGAGCCATCCGCCAGGGGCCAAAGCAGGGGCTGGTGAAGGGAAAGCCATGACTAGCACAGAGTTTTCATCTCATCCACCACCAACACTCCCCAGAGATGGCGAAACACAGAGCTGTCCTTCCTCTCCAGGGATGGGGAAACACAAACCTGTCCTTTCTCTTTCTCCCCACGGATGGGGAAACACAGACCTGTCCTTCCTCTTACTCCCCAGGGATGGGAAAACATCCCAAGCTTCCCCTTGACCAGCGCACGGAAGATCTCGGTGCCTGCACCATCATTTCCTTCCCCAGCCCCCATGACAGCATTTCCAGCCTTCCACAGCGCCAAGCTCCAAGCACCAGGCTGGCTTGGGCAAGAGAAACCACTTCTCCTCAAGCTGAGTCTGCCTGTGAAGGGTACCCCTCACTAGGGATGCCTGGCACGGAGGGAAGAGCAGGCACAGCGAGGATGGGGAGGGGCGACAGCAGTCAAGCAAAGAGGACCCAGCTGGTTGTGACACGCTCAGCCACGAAAAATTATAGTTTTAAAGCTGCTTTCAGTGGAAAGACCCAGAACAGGCAACGGAGGCTCTGGAAAGGAATATTAAACACTGCAGAAATAAAAGGTATTGCTCAAGAGAAAACATAACAAGGCTGAAACCCAGCGTGGTGCAGCCTTCAGATGAAATGGAGATGAGCTGCGAATGAATTGCTCCCTCTTAAGGGAATCTCTGGCTTTTTAAGGAGGGAGGGCACACCCGTCCTTCCCGGCCCCGCCAAAGGGAGAGGGCAGGATGGGGCCCAGGGATGCTCTCCAGGGCATGGGGAGGGTCCCTGCCTGACCATGCCAGGGAATGCAGCTCCCCCTGGGCCCTGCCATCCTCTCCATCCCTGGGAGAGCCAGCTGGGCACCAGCCCACCCCAGCAAGGGTGTGCATCCAAAAAAACCCCAGAGACCAGGAGTCAGGGCAGAGGCTGGAGTCCCTGGAGCACAGCCAGGGGTGGCTTAGGTTGAACCAGAGGGTGGTCACGGCCCCGAGAGTGCCAGAGCTCCAGGCACAGGCTGGGATTGTTGGGGTGTCTGTGGACCATCCAGGGCTTGGCTGGTCCTTGTGGATCCCTTCCAAACCAGGATATTCCACAGTTCTGTGATCCCCTGCCCTGCACAGGCCCTGCCATAGCCCAGCCTCTCCACACGCCCCATTTCCTGGTGACATCTTACACGAGAATCTCAGTTTCCAGTTAAAAATAACACCAGTTTCTAACCCTCGAAGGTGCAGAAAAACGTGACCTCTAAAAATCCCGAAACTGAAAGGCAAAGCAAATGAGTCCCAAATTTGTCTACGCTATAAACGTCAATTTCTTTTTGAAAGAAATGAATGTTTTTGATGAATGTTTTCTTGAATGCCTGCTTTTGGCAGTGCTGCCATCTGTGAAAAATCTCTGCCACGCTCGCTATTAAGATTTCATTTCCAAGAGGAGCTCATAGCTGCTTTAATAAATGGTTAAAAGATTGTCAGGGGTCCAAAGGGCCAGCAGCTTGTTTACCACAAGTGGCTTCTGTCACCAAGTAAAGCACCTTTGACTGATAAGCTTAGAGCCCGCCAGGCCACATGCAGCTTCCTCGCAGCCACACTTTGAGAAGCACTTTAGCAATGTCGGGCACTTAGGAACCTAATCCCTATCGACTCTGAATGAGATTTATAGTCCTGAATGGCCAGCTCGATTGGGAGAGGTCCCTGGGTCATGCCGAGCCTCGCAGAGGTTTCACTCGGCATCCCCCAGCCATGCGTGGGCCTTTTAACACCATTCATTAACAAAAAGCACAAACCCTCTCCCTGCCGAGCCCCCAGGGTGGGCTCTGGGCTCTGCAGCAGTACCGAAATCCTTCCGAAGGGGCTGAGGGCACATCCATCAGCCCCAGCCCGGGCTGTGCCCACCAGCCTGGCACTGGGGAGGCCCTGCAGACAGCAGAGCCAGAGCAGACCACCCTTCTTTAGGGCCGCAGACCCCACGGTCTGTGGTGTATTGTGTCACAGCAAAGGGCAGCGACTCGAGCAGCCTCCCCTGAGCGTGTCCACGGCTTATGAAATGGAGTCCTGAAATGGCTGGTGTATTTGTAGATCCTCTGCGTGACTGAATCAAGAGGAACAATAAGATCTTTTTCCAGATTCGGCAAACATCAGTATAATAAAAAAAATTAATTATATGCTTGAACACATGCACCAGAGCAATGCCCTGTATTTTCTCCTAATTGTTCTCCAAGCCTTGCAGAGCCACATTTAAATAAAAATGAAGCAGTTATTTAAACCGCAATTAAAGATGGAGCAATTTATTTTTAAACTTGAACTATCGTCAGCAGAGCAGGAGGGGAGGGAGGGAGGCTGCACTGGGACCCCTGGTGCCACGCAGGGCAGATGCCACCAGCCACTGGAGCCACGCTGCTCCAAGGAGGAAGGCGAAGGCACAGAGGAGATGCTCCCGACAGCCCCACAAAGAGGTGCTGGCTGCTCCCTCCCCATCCCACAGCTGCTCCTCCCTGGCACACAGCACAGCAGCTCATCCCTGACCCCACAGCCCCGACGCAGTCACACGAAGGAAGAGAATTTGGGTTGTGCCCGCCGGGAAGGCTCAGCCCTGCCTCCACAGCCAGGATCAGCTCCTCCCCACCTGACGGGTGCGATGTTTTGGGAGACATCTGCACCACTGGGCTCTTTCTCTTCCAACCAGGACCCTGACACCACAACCCCAGGCTCTCCCCACAAAAACCAGCCCTGGGCAGCCCACCCAGGGGACTCAGGCCTGTCTGCCCCCGAGAGGTGACCACCAGCCAGCGTGCCATGCCCGGAGCAGGGAGCACCTTGACAGAGAGGCGGCTGGGAGGGAGCTGGGGAGGGAGGGAGGGAGGAAGAGAAGCAACCACAACAAAAACCCACCCTCTCTTTTCATAAGACAGCAGAATTTATCAGCCTGCAGCCCTTCACATCTGTCTCCTCATACAAAATGAAAGAGGCTTTGAAAAACAGAGGAGATGAAATAAAGCCGTCTGTGTGAGGAAGCTGGCATCTCTGCCACTGTCACTGTCACCATGGCAGGAATAATGACCGTGATTGTCTCTGCATCTGGGGATGTGCGCGGGTGCACGGCGAGGAGGGGGAGGAGGACGCACACCCTCACCACCCCCAGCCCTGTCCGTGAGCCCCCGGCCCCATTTGGGATGGACTCAGGCACAGGCCACCCTCCCTGTGGCGCAGGATGTGGTGACTTCAGCCATGCTGCAGCTCCTCTCCCTCGCAGGCCCCAGGGGCAGGTGGCTCAGGCTCACACGAACATGTGGTTTGGGAAGAGGTCTGACCTGTACAGCTCTCACATCACTTGGCTTTGCTGTAGCAATTACTGCCCGGGCAGGCTGCGCTCCCGGGGGAGACCTGGGCAGCAGGACAGGAGCCAGCAGCGGCTTCTCTGCGCTAAATGACATTTAAATAGAGGTATAAAAGGACAGAGATTGGGGCTGGGTGGGGAACCAGAGCATGCCAGCAAACCCATTTCTCAGAGCTGCCTTTGGCATTTCACTGGGATGATTCTCAGGGCTCTCCTGTGCAGAGCCGTGAGCTGGACTTGGGTGGGTCCCTTCCAATTCAGGACATTCTATATTTCTATTCTCTTCTGGGATTTTAAAATGGATTTTGGAGCATTCCAAGCCCATTAGGATGTTATCAGGGGTCCAGGGGTCACTCCCAAGAACCCCTCAGGCACGGTGACCCCTGGCTGGTCGGGGTTGCACCTCCACACGGAGCCCCCCAAGCCCAGCACTGACATTGCCCTGCCCAGCACACAGTGCTGAGCACAGCCTCAGCTTGAGCTGCTCCAGTGCCTCACAGAAACTCCCACCCCGGAGGATTTCAGCTCTCTGCCAGCAGGAAGGTCTTTAAAGTGCACAAAAGCAATAGAATTTAGCAAGTGCCCTGTGAACAGGGAGACAAGGGCACAGCCCTGTGATTCACCGAGGCCCTGGGTGCTCCAGGCTGGGTTCTGGGGGCAGGCAGGAGGGTGCTGGGCTCAGCAAGGTGCACGAGGCACGTGTGGCACCAGGTTTCATCACAGAGCTCAGCTCTGCTGCGAGCTGTGCCCTGCAACCTTCTCTGGGGGCTGTGCTCAGCACAGAATCCTCTCACAGGGATGTGCGGCGCACGCTCCGAGAGTCTCTGAGCTGCTTCAGGGAAGCCCAGACACCTCAAAAGTTCATCAGCCCCAACCCACTCCTGCCCAGGTCGCTCCCTTTCTCCCTGTGCCACCCATGGGGTGCTCCAGGGGACTTTCCCTCTTGTCCCCAGCTTCTAGGCCATTGCCTGAGGAACCTCCATGTGCCATTCAGAGTGTGACAGGAACGATGTGTCCCAGCACGCAGAGTCACCCTGGGACCTGGGAGAGCCAGCAGACCCTTCCTCCACGCATCTCTTCCAGCTGATCTTCTCCTCCTGCTCTCTGCACTCCAGGAAGAGATTTACAGCCCACCTGCCTCCCATGGCATCTCCAGACCCTCAGGCACCCATCCCACCCTCTGTTCACCCTTCATGCCTTCCCTAGGGCACAGATGCTCCTCAGGGTGCCTGGGGATTCACACAGCTGCCCTAAAGGATGGCTCTGGCACAGCCTGCCCAGAGCAGCTGTGGCTGCCCCTGGGTCCCTGGCAGTGCCCAAGGCCAGGCTGGACAGGGCTTGGAGCAGCCTGGGACAGTGGGAGGTGTCCCTGCCCATGGCTTTGGGTGGGATGAGGTGGTCCAAGGTCACTTCTAGCCCAAACCATTCCTTGGCTCTCTGATTCCTTTCTCTGCTCTCAGCCAAAGCTCTGCTCTGCCACAGACGCTGCCACAGCGCGGCAAAAGCCACCAACAGCTCTGGCTGGGGATGGCCTGGGCTCGGTGTCACCAAATCCCCGTTTGGGTCCTGCTGCAGGGCTGGGGAGGCTGGGAGCCTGCGGGATCAGGGCACCAGGAGGTGACACAGGGACTAGGAAGACCACCCCGGCTCTGGCAGCGCCCGGGCTGTTCACAGGCTGCTGTTTACTTGTTGTGGTCCCTGCGTGTGCCGTGTGTGCATGCGTGTGGAGATTGTCTCCAACGTGACTCTGCATTATCAGGGCTATAATGAGTCCTTGTTAAAGTGGATTTGATGGAATAATTATATTCCAAAAAAACCTGCGGGAAAGCGCTCTCCCCTCTTAAAGGGCAGGATCATCAAACGTTCTCGCCACATTATTTGCAGTCACACCTTCTGCTGCATCTGCTCCTTTTAAAATCTCTAACTCCAATCTGATCTGAATATATAAATCTGAATTATCACAGCAAAAGGAGATGTGCTCACACCTTTTTTTATCTGTTGCCATGGCGATTAGATAAAATTCACGCCAAGTCTCTGGGGAAGGATGAAATGATTTCAGACAGAATCTCACCCCACTTGGTGAGAATAACGCCTGGAGCTACTTCCCTCTGTAACAGGTCTGGGCACATGTCGCAGCCAGAGAGGGTGGCAAGGGGTGGGGGAGAAGCCAGGACACCTTTGGAGATCTCGAGGTCGACAGGGGAAAAGGTTCTGCAGCACCCCCAGACAGGCTAGGACAGGACGACGCTCGCTCCGATCACATCAGGCGGCTCCGCGCTGCAGCTCAGCCCGTCCCGGGCACAAGTGACAAAATCCAACTGAAAAGGCCAAGCCTCGTGCCCGGTGCTCCCTCAGAGCTGCCTGTGCGGGGATCGCTCCCTGTGCACAGCGGGAGGAGCAGGGAGCCTGGCTCCCTCCTCTCCGTGGCAAGCGTCAGGTCGCAGCCGCAGGGGACAGCAGGGACACGGCAGCAGGGTGGCCTCGTGCCCGGCACGCTCCAACTCACAGCCTCCTGCTTTAAACCAGCCGGGCCAATCCCACACCCAGGCAAAAAACCCCAGAACACCACCCCCCAGCAGCTCATCTGTGCCCCCAAACCTCCCCGCGATGCCAAATACACAAACAAGGGCAGCCTTTCGCCTCGCCGTGTTTATTCTGTCCCAGCTTCCAGCTTTTCCCCAGTGACAGGCGCCTGGTGTCCCCCAGAATGAGCCCATTGACACGAGGACAATGCCGAATTATCCAGGTCCTGGCTCTTCTGCCCCTGGATCATCCCCCCGCCATGGCCCTCGGCACGCAGTGCCTGCCCAGGAGGGAATGCTGCGCCCAGAAATCCCAGAAATTCCAGAAATCCCAGAAATCCAGCCTCATCCCTGGACTCTCCTCATCCTGGGATGGGTTACAGTGGGATTTGGTGTAATTTTGGAGAAAAAAGCTGTACCAGTGGGGAGGTGCAGCAGAGGATGGTTTTTGGGGGGATTGGCCACACGGAACCAACGAGGAATTCAACGCTCTTTCGTTGCCCACATCACTCATCAGCTGCTGAGAGGAGTTTAAGAACCCCAGAACCAGCCCTGGGGACATCTGAAGATGGGACAGGAAGGGCCACGTGGGTCAAACAAAGCTCACAGCTGCAGCATCACAAACAGATTAACTCAGGTCGAGATATTTTGGAAACTCCTAAAAGGCTCAACCCACAACGCACACAAAAACACATCTAAAACTTCACAGAACTCGATGATTTTTTTTTTTCCCCCAGCTCCATCCTTCTGGCAAGCTTTACGTTTTGCTTTCCAGAGAAAAAGCTTTGTGGATAACCAATGACTAAGTACATCCTCATCTGCGCAGCCCTCAGAGGATTTGTATTAGGCTGGTGACAAAGGCAGCACCCTTAGAAACGCTGGTACCTTGACAAGTGCTCTATTTAGAATTTTTCCACCACAACCTATCAAGTACACAACACTGAAGCAGCAAAGAACAGCTCAGCTCTGGGTTTGCCAGGCTGGTGACGCTCACTGCCTCCAAATTCTGCTGCCCTCGCCAGCCCCAGTGCTGATCTTCCCATGGCACAGCCTGGACAGGTGACAATTGTGCCCAGCAGGGCAAAGCTGGACACAGAGGCATCCCTGAGCCAGCTGGGGAATGGTCTGGGTACAAGTGCATGGGCATGTGTGTGCCCTCAGGGTGGCAAAAGCCAAGCAGTGCCCAAAGGAACCCTTTGCAACAGCTGAGGAGGGGCTGGAATTGCTCCAAACCCCCACTTTGAGGTGTCATAAGTAGCTACCCACATTGTTTTTACAAACTGAAGCTGGACAGGAGCCCCAGAGTGCCCACACACCTGGGCTCCACACTGCCACGTGCAATAATAATAACAATAAAACAACAAAAGAAAAGCTGTTTACAACGTCTAGTCCTTAAAGCAGCTTGCAGCAGGATTTTCTCACTCCCACTCCATGGAAAAGGGGCGAGGGGTGTGTGAAATCCTTTGCTCAGCTGCTGTGCTCCCATCCTGCTCCCCAAATACACACCAAGAGGCACCAGGAGCAGCTGAGCTTGAGGTGCAATTGTCCCCCAGTCCCTGTCCTGTGGCCACAGCTCCTGCGCTCCCAGAGAGAGCAGCAGAGCCCTGGGAGCAGGGCTGTGTCCGTGGCAAGGCTGGGAACACGAGGCAAGATTGATTCTGATGCGAGTACCAGCAAGGCAAATGGATTTTTGAAAGCCCTGTAATTTCTCCGCAACCCCTGACTTCTCTAAGCACACAGCAGCACAGTCAGGTGGGCACTAAACGAAAATGAGCCGCACTAATGATGATTTATGTGCCAGATAACCTGCCATAAAGAATTTATCTCTGATTTCGGGGCATGTTACGGTGTTGCCAAGTTAACCAAACAGCACAACTCGTCACCCAAACCCCGGGGAGGAGGGAACAGCTCTCTCTCCAGCTGGGCTCTTGCCAGCAAGGCACCACCGAGCTTCTGCACCCACCAGAAGAGCAACAGGGTTCCACTGAAAAAATATGAGAGCCCTGCAATGCCAACTGAGCAAAAAAAAGATCAATCAATCAATCAATCACAGAGTTATGGAATGGTTTGTGTTGGAAGGAACCTTAAAGTCCACCTTGTTCCACCCCCTGCCATGGGCAGGGACACCTTGCACTAGCCCAGGCTGCTCCAGGCTGGCCCTGAATGCTTCCAGGGATGGGACAGCCACACCTTCTCTGGACAGCCCTTGCCAGGGAAGACTTTCTTCCCAGAACCCGAGGAAGCTCACAAAAGGCTCACCCCAGCCGCGCACAGGGGTCGAGGCTGAGTTCCCAAGAGCAGCCCCAGGGAAAAGCCTCACTGCCCCTATTTCTGAGCTGCAGGTGTTCTGCTTTGGTTGGGGGAAAGACATTCGCTGTGAAAAGCTTTGTGCCACGGAGGAGCCTGAATGGAGGTTTTCCCCGCTCTGCACATCAGGGCTGCTCCTCCCCTGCTGCACCTCGAGCTGCTGGGAAGATGCCCAGCCTTCCACAGGGAGCACTAGAGCAAAGTTTCGGGGAAAGCAGAGGTTCGGCACGCTGGAGTCAGCAGAGAACAGCACCTTCAGAGGCAGCTGTGAGCACAGCTCAGGTGCACTCCTGCCCTCCTGCACGGCATTTTCTCACCGGGCAAAGGCATCGCTGGGACCAACAGGGACACCACATCCCAGCCCTCCTCACCTCCACCCCATTCCCTCCCCTCATCCTCCTCACTCAGAATCAGAGGTTCAGCAGAGGTCAGGAAAAAACATATTTTTGGTAACAGCAAAGCCAGTTTTAGCTCTAACACACCAGCAACAACAAAAAAAAAGCTTCAGGCAGATACTATATTTGTAATCCAACGGCAAAACATGTTTGCTTGTGTTGACTCTGCACTGTAACACAATTTATATGTTCTGTCTTTAGGGTAATTATTGCTTTAGAATGTTAAAATCGTTCCACCCTAATTAAATCATCATATTAAAAAATCCACTGCCACAGCAAACTTGGGAACAAGTCTGGTTAAGATCACGCGAGTGCACGGATGCTCAGTTGGCAAACCCGCTGCCGAGCCCGCTGGCCACACAGACTCCATTCTCCAGAATCCCAGACCAAAGAATTCCAAAATGACAGAGCGAACAACACCCCAGGCTGTCCTCCTGATGGACCTCGTGTGCCTCTCATCAAAGGCACCAGCCCACGGTGGGCAGAGCATCACCTGCACCACCCAAAATGCATCAAGAGCACCACCCGAGCACCTCAGTGCCCCAGGGGATGGGCACCACAAACTCCTCGTTGCCACCTACCACGCAGAAATTCACCTCGAGGTCCCACATCCACACAGAAAGGCTGGCAAGGCCACGGCACCAGTCTGTCCCTGCCAAAAGGTGCCTGCCTGGGTGCCACCTGCCCAGGCTCCTCCAGGCACGTGGGCTGTGCTGGGTCAGCACCTCGGCTGCACTTAGAGGGCACAGCCCAAACAAGAGCCACCACAGCCCCCAGGAGAACCTGTCACCCCCTCCAGGTGAAGCGCTTTGCTCCTCACGCTCCTCGTGCCAGCCCCAGCCCTGCTCCCGGTGGCCTCTGCTCCCCGCGGCAGCCCCGGGACTGCCTGACCTGTGAGCAAATATCAAGCTCAGAGCACTCACTTTGGACAAAATCCTTTAATTCCTTCTGGATCCCCCGGGGAAAGCAGTTATTGATTGCTTTACTACCAGCTTACACACACTGTGCCGGGCAGCCGGCGCTGCCATCAATAGCGGCTCCGCGGAGTAGCCAGGAGGTCACCCCGGACCGCGGGGACACGGAGCTGGCCCCACGCTGTGCCCACCAGAACCTGACACAGCCAGGCAGGAACACCTGCCAAAAAATCACAGGGAAATACTCGGGGAAAAACACCTGGACCTGCACAGTGCCTGCGCAGAGGTGAGCGATGCTGTCCCCCCATGGCCCCTTCCCCATGGGTGGACATCATCTCTGAGTGGGACACGGCCCAGGCTACGAGGCAGGGACATGGGACAGGCAGTTCCGTCACAGGGAAAAGGGAGATGATGGCATTTTTACCAAGTTCCTTTCCCTGTGGCTGAATCAGCTGTGAAAACTCACAAGAGAGGGCGGAATTTTGACTTGAGCATCATCCTGACAATGCAAACACCAGCCCCGACTGCAGGAGTCAGGCACAGACAGCACAGGCAGGTGCTGTCCCTGTTGTCTGAACGCCAGTGCCAGGTACCCAAAGCATCCTGCAGAAACCAGGACAGGGCATGTGCTCTGCCATAATTACACTGAGCACCCCTCAGCACCCTGGGGACACCCGGCCACAGCACCCAGAGACCCTGGACATGACACCTCTGCTCACCCCAGCAGCGCTTTCCAGTTTGGAGCTGCAAAATCACCAAAAAAAGCTTTTGCTGGGCAGCTCAGGCATCAACAACAAGCCAAAAACCAGACCCTCCGCAACAGCAAATGTCACACATGGCAAAGCAGGTCAGATTTGCAAGAGAAAGGTGCTCGTCTTACCTGGGATGATAGAAACAGTGTCTTTCTCCCAGGATACAACGCTAACGTATTCCTGCACTGAAGAGGGGATGAGGCACTTGAAAACAGCCACGTTTCCACGCATCGACCTTTGGTCCTCCACCCGAACGGTGTACGGTTCCCTGAAAACTGTGGAGGAAAGCAGATGGTTGGTAGCATGACAGTGCTGGAGGAAAACACACTTCCTTTTGCTTGAATCCCACGTTTCCCAAACAAACCAACCCACCCAGCCACACGCTGCTTCCATCCCAAACACCTTCCCGGGGAAGGAAGCGACTCTCTGCTGGGAAATACGGCGCTGGGCTTGGGACAGAGGGACAGCTGGGACCTGCCGTGGTCCCCAGCGTCACCCGAGCTTTCCAGATTCAGTGTGGGGACCAAGGACACTTTGTAAGTGTAGTGTTCCTTTCACCTTTGGATTCTGAAAACACAACTGAGAGATTGCCTGGGACCCTCTGAACCCCACTGCAGGAGTATTTAAGGCAAGCAGACGACAATTTTCCAAGCCATGCCACACGTTCCCAGCATGTGCCCTATTTCTCAGGGAGATGCACATCCCTTTGACAGCTCCGTGCTGCTCCCTGGACCAGCAGCAATGCTCCAGGAGCACCCGCTGGGTGAGGTGGGCCCACCTCAGCAAGACAAAGAGATGTCACCAGCCCCAGAAACACAGAGACCACAAACTCCTGAAATTCAAGTGCAAAATGCAGTTGAGAGCAGCTCCCTCCTTACTGTGACAATAATTGTGCCCTGTAGGGCATGGACACGGTTGCCATCATGACAAAAACACGTTCACTTTGTCATCTAACAACTGGCCAGAGCAGGAGCAGCTCAACAAACCCCTCAGCAGCCCCAAAAGGAAGGTGTTTTCCCTGGGTGGAAAGTCCCTGTGGGCATCGCATCCCACACCTCACACAGCCAAGCCAGCAGCGAGAGGCTGACAGCATTTCCACCCTGATTTCCAGGGCTTTCAGGGCTCCCTGCTCAGAGATGTGCCACGAGGGCATGGGGAGAAGCCACCACAGAAAGGGGCTGCAGAGCCAAAGCAGATTAACCAGCAAAAGCTTCCTTAATCACCTGGAGCAGAGGTTTATTCACAGGCTTTAAAGGCCAGCGGGGACCATGAGGAGCATCCTGAATGCTCCCTGCCACCATGACAGCCCCAGCTCGGAGCAGACCCTGGGCACAGCCCCTACTGCATCCCTGACCTGTGCCAGCCCTCACAGCCACAGCTTTTTCCTGCCAGCAGGAATAATCCCCACGAGGGCAACACACCAGCGCACTTAAACCTCTCCACTGGCTGGAGAAATTCGCTCCATGTGCTCGCCAACAGCTTTCCCAAGACTTCCAGAGAATTTTTCCCCCTCATATTTTCAGTTTCCACTGCATTTTGTTTAATTGCTTGATTTCTCTGGCTGTGATTGGCTCCCTGTGATCCCAGGACAGCTCTGGGCACATGGGATCCCAGCGGAGCCAACCCTGCCATGCCCAGCGCGAGGAGAGTGGCAGCTCCGTGTTTACTACACCCCATCTGCTCCTCCACCAAGCTGTGGTTTATAGGTAACCTGAGAGTGTTGGTAAATAATTCACTCTGCAGAAGGGGGTTAATACCAATTTACTTCGCAGTACAAGGTATTAAAATAAAAAACCCTGTAGTCACTTCTGTCACGTTCCCTCTGCTAGCCCCACTTTTAATAGGTTACATAATGAAGCCATTCCTGGGCTATTAGGCCTCCTCAGCCTGGTCAATAATTTACTATAATGGCTTTTGCAATCAGCTCTTTGCCATATTCCTCCTTTTTATTTATTTTATTTATTTTTTTCTCTTTTTTTTTGCTTAATAAGCCTTGGCGAGCTGGGGCTGGACGCTGCAATGGGAACAGCGCCGCGGGGCATTGAGGGGACAGATGTGGCCCAGCTCCTCCCACAGCTGGGAAAAACCTCTGTACGTGGCTGGGTGAGACAATCGCGGTTCAAAGGGAGAGGAACTCTCCTGCCACCAGGCTGCAGCCACACTGGACACTCACTGGAGACCTCGGAGCTGCACTTCCCACCCGACACGCTGCCCTTTCCCTGCTCCATCCATGCGCATCACTTGGCCCTGCTGCACGAGCCCTGGTTCTGCCCTTGATGGGCCAACGGGCAAGCCATGGAGGAGAGCAGGAGAAACCTCGAGCAAAGCCCAGCACGACAGGGAGCTCCCACCTGCTTTGACACGGATGTTTGGGCTCCTGATTTTGCCAGCCGAGTTCTCCGCGGTGCAGAAGTAGTCGTTGTCGTGGATAAAGCTATTGAAGGCTGATGGCGAGAAGGGGTAGAGCTGCAAAGTCCCATTGGCATGGACATGCCGGATGTGGGGCACATCGTAGATGTCGTCACCTGTGGCCAGGTACCACCGAAGGACGGCGCTGGGTGACCCTGCTGCCGGGCAGGGGATCACCACCCCCACTGTGCTGGAGAAGGTGACCTGCTGCAGGGAGTCGTTCACAAAGTAGAGGCTGGTTCCAACATCTTCAGCGTGTGCTGTGGACAGAGCAGAGGCCACAACGGCGGGGGGTCACTGCAGGGATTGTCATTCCCGGTGGCACAGAGACCCCCCCGGCACAGAGACCCCCTGGCACAGAGACCACCCCGGCACAGAGACCCCCTGGCACAGAGACCCCCTGGCACAGAGACCCCCCCGGAACAGAGACCCCCTGGCACAGAGAACCCTTGGCACAGAGACCCCCCCGGAACAGAGACCACCCCGGCACAGAGACCCCC
>VZRL01006108.1:0-38156 GCA_013397895.1 Origma solitaria
ACCTAACCTTCCCGAACCTTCCCTAAGCTCACCTTCCCGAACCTTCCCTTTCCTTTCCAAAGCTTCCCTTCCCTTTCCAAACTTTCCCTTCCCGACCCTTCTCAAAAGTCCCCTTCCCGAACCTTCCGAAACCTTCCCTTCCCGAACCCAACTGAATTTTGCCGTACCGAAACTTCCCGTCCGGAATGGAATCTTCCCTTTCCTTGCCTTCTTCAACCTTCTCTTCCCTCCCCTCCTCTCCCCTTCCTTTCTTCTTTCTTTTCTTTCTTTCTTTTCTTTCTTTCTTTTCTTTCTTTCTTTTCTTTCTCTTTCTGTCATTATTTCTCTTTCTCTCTTTACGTCTTTTTTTTCTCTCTCTCTGCCTTTCTTTTGCTCTTTCACTCTTTCTCTTTCTGCATGTGTCTCATCAAATCATATTCTGTGCATTTTGCAAAGTTACTGCCCCAACTTTCCTTCAGTGTTTCGTCCATTTTTTTGTCCATTAGTTTTTCAGCTGGCATCATCCATTTTAATTCTTCCCTCTAACTTTGGACTATTGCATGATCAACAAATTCCTGCAAACATTTGAGTCAAGCTGGTGTGAGTCTGGAAGTTAACTGCCTGTCAACTCTCACCAAACATGGGAGCTCCTTTCAGATCATGCAGACCTGGCAAACAGATTCTGCAAACCCCAGTTAAGAGACAAAAAAATCACAGACTTAATAAGAATTAAAGCTTCATCCTGTTGAAAGTCTCCTAGAGAATGCCTTAGTGTTGGTTGTTCTAGATCAACAATGTACTGCTAATTGACAAAAGTACAGCCTAGAAACTTAATGCCTTCAGATTTAAATTTTTGTCCTTGTAACTACTTTATTAAATTCATTCACCAACTTTTCTAAACACAGTCATATGCAAGATGTAATAAAATGTTTAAAGAGAGTACTAACAAGCAGCTTATTAATACACAGTGGATACCTAGAAAAAAAAAGGAATGATAAATCCAAAGAAGCTATTTATTCGTAAGATACTGGTATTTCTGTGAAAATACAAGCCAAACAAAAACCAAAAATAATAAGGCTGTTCTGTCTCCTCCTTCCTTTTAGGCTACAGTCATGGCATGTGATGGATTACAGTTTAAAGTCAACAAACAAGGTCGACAGTTTTGACAGACATACCCAGTTGCTTTCTATTTATATGTACAATGCCTGGCATGTGAGAGCTCTGATGCTATAACTCTCTGGTGGAAAAAGTGGAAGATGATGACAAATACAAAAAGCTGTATTATTGGTATATGCTCTGTGCACACTAGATGTGAAACAACAGAAAACACATAGATGGGAATGAGGAAAGTTCATAATTTATATTTTTTAGGTTAGAGGTCTCCATGCTGAAGGTATGTGAGCACAAACCAACTTGACATTTTAAATAACCTTTTTTTTCTGAGTTTTTAACCCCAAACAATAGCCTTTAGCCTTGACCTTTGACATCTGATGCGTAAATAAGTTGGGAGCTCTCTCCCTCCAAGAGGTGCCAATTTAAATTTCCTCCATAAGCCTACCATTCACGTTTCCCCATCAAAGTGTTTTAGGGCTGCTATCTTGCCACTGCTTTAGTTTATCAGTATTATGAGTGGTTCCTTGTGGAATATTTTTTCCTTTTGCTATTTCTGTATTTTGAAAAATGAAATCACTGTTTATACTTTTCCCTGAAAACTGGGGAACACTCACTGCTACCCACTCTAGATGTTACAGTTTATGCCACACTAGACTTCTATTGCTCAATGGTAAAAGTAAAAACTTTTTATAATAAATATTGAGTAGATAACAAATTCATGATTCACTTTTCTTAAGAGTTATAATATTGACTTCACAAAAGTTAAATAAAGTAGAGTCATGAATACACACCCTGGAATAGATTTTCAGTACTTGAACAGCATCATCATATAGAGAAAAAATGATGACACCCAGGATATTTTCAAGTAAACAGAAGAACAAAGAAAATAAAGGAGAGAAAAAAAGGGGAGAAATTATGTATGGAGAGTTAATTATATTGTTGGAGTTTTATTTTAGCTAAGTAACCCACAGTGCTGTGGTAAGTTTCATTCTTTCATTCAACCTTTTTTATCTGAAGCCATGCATCCAAATTAAAACAAAACTATGAACTTGTTCTACTAAAACCTTGATCAGTATCAAGCTAAAACTTCTCTCTCCTTACCTTTGACGGTTGTTGCAACATTTCCACATGAATTCATAGATGTGAAGCAAGACTTTTTGTAAGATTTTGAGAAATGTAAATAAGATCTGCAACCTAGCTGCTTCGTGCTGCAACAGTTGAAACACTGTTAGCCAAATTAGAAAATTTTATGGAGCCTCTCCTGTAAGATAGATATCTTTATTTCTGCCATTTCTATGCCCTGTGTAGACTACATTTTTTACTGTGCATACATTGATTCTATCTGGGTATCTAAGTGTTAAGGGAACCAAAACATTTGCTCCAAGTCCAAAATCTTGCTACTGTCTTTCACAGTTGCTCAAGTGCAATAATGTTGAATTTGTCAATTACTGTAAATGAGGTCCTAAGCACTAACTTTTTTTTTTGTTTTGTTTGTTTGTTTGTTTATTTTGCCTGAATCTGCTGTATTTTAATGTCATTGCTGCATATCCAAGTCTACCATTCAGGTATTAGCTTTATTTTCAAGTGGAAGTTGACAATGAGACACGGGCCTCCTCTTGCTTTTATACGCATTCTAATGAAGAATGTGTCAAAACTTCTCAGTCTCCATCATCTCTGATCTGTATTTGAGAGATGGCACATGTGAGAGAGTACACGACAATTTCTCCAAGGACTTCACTGTCCTCCTTGATGGCACACATTTTCAGAAAAAAATCCCAAACAAAAACAAAAGGAAGAAAGATTGCCAATTGTGTCCAGCAAACAAAGACTGTGGTGGCTAATGGGGGGCAATTATGCATTAGTGGAGTGTGTTCATTTCTCACCTTCCTTTAAGACTCACTATTCAGAATCTTGAATAGCAATACTCCACCTGTGAACCCACACATCTTGTAATTATCAGCTGATTGAGACTTCTGCCTATATCCTGAAGCATTAGCTCAAATAACTTTCAGCCTCTGCACAATATCAGCAACACCTTGCCCAATGGATTTAAAAGAAATCTTCAAAAGGCTTTTCATTTGAAGTTACTTATGACTTTAATTCCTGTTAAAAGGTAACCCAGACCAATTCCTGCTACACTTAATGTCGTCTCTACTTATGATAAATTCCATCTGTATTAACACACCTCTGTGAGAGAAGCAGGGTGCAGAAGTCTACAGATGTTAAATAAAGTGTAAAAGGAAGTGTTTCAGGTGGGCTTTATCTTCGTGATCTTAACAGCTATATTGCTCTCTCTAGACAGATGCTCCATGCCAGTTGAACGCTTCATGGCTGAACATTGTTTCTGTAAGAGAACCCTTTTTCAAGTCGGTTTTTGTTATATATACATATCCTCACATTATTTATTTGCCTTTTGGTAAGTTTTTGACATCATGCAGTCCAAGGATTTTTTTCTTTTCTGAGGAAGTGTGATGGATCTGATTCTGCTTCCTATCTCAAACAGGGATCAGAAGAAAGTCTCAGCCTTCCAGTCTTTGTTAGAAGTAAGTTCCAGAATTTTTATAAAACACCTGATCATCATAAAAAAAGAAAATTGGTAAAGACTCTTAGTCAACATAACTCGAGTAATTCCTGATTAGATCAAGGTGTGTAGGTCTCAGATAGGCTAAGCATTCAAATATATGAAATGTAGATGCTGTAGTGGAGTAGCTGTTTGTGAAGACTGACATGTGAATCTCACACTTACAAAGACTTAGTTTGTCCTGGTTTCGGAGACAAAGGTCTCAGGAGGAGGCACTCCAGGATAGGGCACCTCCGCCTGAGAGGAAGAAAAGGCAGCAAATGAAAGTGACAAAAAAATGGAAATATTTTTTAACACAACAAATTAAACTATTGGTTAACACAAACAATAACCAGTAAAGAAAAAAAACAGAGAGGGGAAAAGGAAAATGGTGCTTACTAGGGGCTACAGGTTTCCCCAAGATGGGATCGGGGCCCACTGGGGCCACTTCATGGGCCCTCCGAGGCTGGAGAGGAGGGGAGTGAGACAGCAAGACTGGGGGAAGGGAAAAAAACCAAACCAACACAAAACCATCCTTCAAGCACTTGGGGGAGAGCAGGGCAGAAGAACAGCAGTACAGAAGAGCAGCAGGGCGGAAGAGCCAGTCCATTGAACTGCCACAGCTCTGGCCCCACCTCCCAGGCTCACCTTAAGGATGCAGCCACCCTGGGCATTAAGCAAACAGTTAAGGAATAGTGGCTTCATGTTGTCACTCCAGGACAAGTTTAATTTAAGAAGTTTCTGATGTAGACTGCAATTTGAATTTTGTGTTAAGACCCCTTGCATTTTAACTCTATGCTGATCTTGCTTTTTTACTTCAACATCATATCTGGATAACCTGTCTTCAAGATATTATCCCAAAATTTGCAAGACGGCATAAGTTTTTCCTTCTAGTAAAGTTCAGGTAGTGAATGCTGCACCTTTCTACTATTGAACAGACTAACAATCAGTTAACTTAAAAATCTCACAGGTATGGGAGGACTGCAGTTCTCCCATGGCCATAGTAAGTCCTTGAGAATGTGAATTTGTATTATGAATGATATATAATAAATACAATTGTATTGCAAATCATGGCAACTTCTCTTGAAATAGTGTACTGCCACTCATAATGCAAAAACTGTTTTTAAGATGCTCTGTTTCTACCTAAGCTTAGGAAAACACTCATAGAAAATAGCATAGAAATTTCCTTTTGTAAAGGAAAGAACAAGAAGTAAACAAAATCAGGAAATCAAGGGAATACTTTTCCCATTTCCAATTTTTAGAAATAACTGCATACTTGGAATATATAACAACAAAAAAAAATTAGTGAAAAATATATATTGTAGAAATAATTTTTCATATTTGGCATTTATGAACTATTGTGCATCTACAAGTAAGACTTGGAAACAGATTTATTGCAGAAAATTTATTTCAAGTGAACTCACAATTTGAGATTTTGAGCTTTCATAAATTTTTATTAATTCTTGATCTCAGACTTTAAGTAAAAGTGAATAATTATAGGAAAAATTGTATTCAGCCTTCTTCTGAGGGGTTTCATATCCAGAAAGGTGAGATTCTCCAGTGAATATGGAAAAAATTAACTACAAGATCAAACTTCCAAATTGCCTAGTAAACTGTGAAATTAGAAGTTTTGGAATGGACATATTCCACTCACATTTTTGCAATTAACTCTGTAAATTTTCTCTACAAACCTTCCTGTAATGTGCTATGCAACAAAAAGAAAATCAAAAGTTGTTCTGAGCAAGAACAAGATAAGGTATTAAGGCATATCAGACAGCTGGTATTTCCCCAGAAAGATGAGAAATGGAAGTTCATTACACATCTACAGTACCCATGTTTACCATCAATGTGCAACTTACATGAAAAAGCTAATAATACAAAGCTTAGTCTTGCTTACTTCTCTAACATGTATATCTCTTTTCCCTATCTACCTGTCTTGTAAATATTGAAGTCTATAGAAGGACACAGATGTTAAGTGAATGTTAACAACTATATTATCATTAACTATCTTATTTTTTAAAATTCTGCTTCCTGTTGCCACGTAAAGAAGTTTTGATGGTTCTGAATTCCTGTTACTACGTAAAGAATCATCAAACCATGACAACGGCAGATTTCCTTCACCACATTTTCATGCACAAAAAATATGGGAAAAGGGTGGGAAATTTCCTGAATGTTTCTTGTGAGATCATGATTTGAATGCTTTATGATTATGAAAATGGCTCTTCATCTTCAATAAAAACATTTGCTTTTTCAGAGTTTTTGAATACTCAGATTTTTAAACTAATCTCAGAAGGAGCTGAAAGAAACCTTTCAAAGTCAATACCATAAGAGTACAATACCTTCTAGAGGAATGGAAAGTAACATGCAAAACTACAGTATTCTTGTGTTTTGTTCTGAACACATATTTCTTTTGTAAATTTATTTCTGAACGAAAGTAGTAAGTAATAGCGATCCAAATACATTATATTACACTAAACATCTCACACCCCCCCCCCCCCCCNACACTAAACACCTCACTCCCCCCCCCCCTTTCCTACTTAATTTGCTAAGAATGGCAGAGATCCTTTTGCACTGGAAATACCAGATGGTGATTTTCTAAACTACACAAGACTCCTTGTGGTGGTTTTGCTTGGCCCAATTTCTGCCAGTGGGTAGGGTGGGTTACAAAGATGGCTCCTGCATGTCCTGAGTAAAGATTCTGGAATTTTCCACCACGTCCAGCAGAGCCAATCTTTGATGGCCCTGAAAATGATGGACATGCTTCTGGTCAAACCCGGGCCAATTAAAGATGTTAGTTATGCCTCTGTGAAAACATATTTAAGAAGAAATCAAAACAATGTGAGCATGTACTTCTTTTTAGCCAGAGGAGGAGGAGGAGGAGGAGGCAAAAATATGTGAGGGAAAACAACATGGAGGCACCAAGGTCAGTGGAGAAGGTGGGGGAAGAGGCGGTCCAGGCACAGGAGCTGAAAACCCTCTGCCGGCCATGATGAAGACGATGGGGGAGCAGGTGGTCCCCTTGCAGCCCATGGAGTTCAGGAGGATGCAGAGAACCCCCCATAGCCTGTGGGGAGGTGCCCACGCCAGAAGAGCAGGTAGATGCCTGGAGGAAGCTGTGATCAAGTGGGAGTCCCAGAAACTGAGAGTTGCAAAGGCCTTGCAGGAGAGAGAGAGGCATTGCACCCAGAATGGAAACAGCCTGGCCTCGGCTTGGAATTCTGCAACCTGGACAGAAGAATCTCATACTGCAGCAGATTTCGGGCAGGATGCTGCTTGTGAGATTGGACCCACTCCAAAGAAGTTTGCAGAGGACTCTCTCTTGTGGGAGGGACCCCCATGGCTAAGTAGAGGACTCTTCTCGCTGGTGGACTGACCCTGACCAAAGGAAACCCCCATACCCTGCCCCCAGCCCAGAGCTGTGGGTTAGAAGGAAGGAGGGAGGTGGGTGAGCTGAGAAATGGCCTTAATAGGGAGGGGGTGAGTAGAGAAACAGCGTTTGTAGTAGAAGAATTGTGGTGTTGGACTGACTAAGAAAAGCCACATACCTTGCCCCAGCCCGGATCTGTTGGTTGGATGGAGGGAGGGGGCGAATNCTTAAGAGGGAAGGGGGGTGAATGAAGAAATGGTGTCTTAAGAGCTTATTTTTGCCTCTGTTTTATCCTCCGACTCTGTTAGATTAATAAATCACTTTGCAACCTTAAGTTTCTTGCCTGCCTCTTGCCCTCTCCAGTGCAGCCTATCAGTGATCTTGTCTCAACTCATGAGTCCAGTGTGTTTTTGTTCGTTTTTTTTCCCTCTCCTCTGCATAGCTGCAGCAGGAGAGAGCATAGAGAGCAAACGTCGTAGGTGCCTGGCATTTAGCCAGGGTCAAACCCACGACAGTCCTTTATTCTCCCAGCATTTAGTTTATTCCTTCTTGATGGGCTTAGGTCTCTTGCTACTCAAAGTCTCTATACAATCCGCTTGGACTCCTAAGATTGGTATCCTCCTCTCCTATGAAAAAAAATAACCTACAGTTTCAGAATTGTAGCTTTTTACCTCTGAGCTCCATTACCATTTCCACTGACATTTTTCTTAACCTCAAGAGTGATTTCTCTTGAGACAGGTGAAACTGCACAATCACAGCCAACATAAAGCCAGAGGCACACTTCTTCCATGAAAATACTTTCTGATTTTTTCAATCTTCTCCATCTTTCCATATGGCCTATTTTTACTACCTTGTAATTCTTGTGCTTTACATGTTTTGCAGAGCACTTACATATCTTCTACACAGCTGAGTCTGAATTCTTCTTGTCCAGCAAGTGTAAGAGAGAAGATTTTCCTACAGACCTGTGCTCCTGCACAGATACTAACAGGAATTTCATTGAGTCTATAAGTCCTTGATGGTTTTCTACAATGCCATTAACTTGTGCTTGACACAGGTTCTGTCCCTGACAGCAGCAGACTTACCAGGCTAAGGATTACCTCCTTGAGGATGGTTTTGAAGTTGCAGCATTTATAAAACAGCTGTGAAAATTCATGTGGAGCTCAAACTCAGCTCTTCTGCATCTCTTCTACACCTCCTTCCACAGGCTCATTATCTCTTCAGACGTAGACTAGTATAGTGTCTGAATTAATTTATTCAGCATATATAAATAAAATATGGTCTAATGTTCTCTTGTATTGGGTTGGCTAAGAAAAAATTTTACTACCTATATCACTGCAACATTTACCAATACCTTTAACATGATACGGGGAAAAGGATTATGTGAATCCATATTCGATAAGATTAGGCCAGATTTTAAAAAGCAGAAAAGAGAAAGAGCAAGAATCTGGTGAGGCAGAACACTGATATTAATATTATTTGTATAGGATTGGATATATCTTAAATGAAGGGTGTTATGTTACCATGACAGTAGTTGTTCAGCTTTACTTTTTTTAAAAAAGAGAGAAAATAAGGAGTTCCTTGAAAGACCAATGCACAGATTTGTTAATTTATTTTTCACAGGAAAAATGTCACATTTTCTAGCTTTATGTTATTTGTCAAACTTCTGTCATTTAAATTGCTAAATGTTAAGGTGTATCAGGAGAACATTGATTCAGTTGATGACTATGAGTATCATTGACACTCTAATACAGGTGCTTCTAATTTATTACAATAAACAGCAGCAAAGGAAGTATTGTAAGCAATATTTAGGAGACAAAGGACTCATTTCAGGATGGTAGGGTACATGCAAACCAATATTTATTGGCTATTTCCAATTTGCAATTATGTTGATGTATATTTGATTATGGCATAACTCTTGAGCTAGTCTCAAGATTTCTTGGCAGTTCGAAGAGATGGAGACACCAGTAATTTCCTCACAAGTGAAAAACTGTGTCTTTTGTAATTAATAGTGCACAAAAATACTGATTTTGATATTTACTCCTACATCCCAACTGCCAAAAAATGGCACTATTGAATGAAAAAAATTGGTTAGTGCATTTTCTTAAACTTCAGTAGAATTGAACACATAAGAAAAATATCATTCAGCTCTCTTTCTTCTCAAGCACAAATTAATTATTTTTAAAAATGCATCCTGGAATGTCAAGGCAGTAGCAAAACCTGATGAGTTTGGGCAATATTTTGTTGCTGAAGACCACAGAGCTTTAGCAAGAGTAAATGGCTGACAGTAATAATGTACTGAGGGTGTCTTTCCAGATCAGCTGAGGTGCAATTAATGTAAGTTCCATTTTCCTTCCTCTTCTTGTCAAGAGAAAGGAAAGAAGAGACAACAGCCTGAATCCTCAGTCTTTCCTGCCACTGTTCCCACCGCAGTGTTACAGGAGTATTGGAAAACGTTCAGCTTGTTTTTGCTGGTAGTTACAACCACAAAATGAAACAGGTATTATAGGTTTCCTGCTTCACCTCAGCGGCCCAGCTGGTACATCTCTGGTAGAGCATGACCATCACTGGCTGCCCACTTGTAGCCTGATATGTGGATTTTATAATCTCTTTTTCAGTGTCTAAGAGTGTTTAAGGATTTCTGGATTATAATGGGCTAAATGGATCTGAGTGGATACCTTTATGAAAGATAGCTGACAACTAATCTCAGGTGTGTTTGTACATACCAAGGGCTGATGTCCGTTACCTCTCCCATCCCAAGGTGCCAGAGGAATGTTGGTCGAGGCAGTAACTTCAGTCTCGAGTTTTTATGGTGGCACGTGAGGAAAAAGCTGGCATTTTGGATGGGACGACCTTCCTCTTCCAATGCAGAAGAGACAATGGGGACCATCGGTAAATGCAAGGAAAGACAATTTCTAGTTCAATCTGTCTCATGGGTACATTCAGTAAAGTTTAAATTCGGAATATGCTCTTGTTATGGTGCCGTTGTTGCAGATATCTGTATGCTCATCCATTTTAGTTTAAAATAGAACTCACAGTTTCCTAACAAAGATTTGAATTAATGAAACCCAAATCTAAATATTGATTAATATTTTATAATGTAATGTTTTCCATATGATAGAGATTTGAAGATTTCAGCTTAAACACTTTTAGGAGTAAAACTAGTGCCCTAAGTTTCAGTTTGGTGCAAAGAACAAGTAAATGTTGAAAATGAGGATTTGCAATGGCTAGCCCAAGCTATCCTTAACTACCTACACCTCTGTAATGTCCTATACTGGCTATGCAACTGTAGAAATAGACTTAAAGAAGTAATCTGTCCTTTTAGCTAATAACATCAAAAAGAGACCTTTTTCTTCACTTTGCCTGGACCTCTAACCTTTAAAGATGAGTTAGACAGCTGCACAAAACCTGATCTCATTTTCTGCCCCTGGCAAGATTTTTTCAAGTTCATCTTCTTTTTTCCCCCTTCTCTCAAAATCTGATGAAAAATGAAATGTCATGAAAACAGGCTCTGAGGCTAAAAGCCCTCTGTCTGTCTCTGTGACAGATGTCAGTTTGAAAGGTTTCAGGTCACCTGTCAGAACTATGTCAGTATGATCCATACAAACATCTACTCAACCTCTAACACTAACATTGAGTTCTGCTTTTTAAAACACCCCTTGAAAAAGAATCAAATGATTTCAAGTCACTGCCTTTTCCCCTTTCTTTTAACTCTGATTAATGAGCCAAACTCTCAGGCAAGGAAAAAAAAAAGAAAAAGGGGTGGGGGAAAGGAAAAAAAGAGCCTTTTAAAAGGACAGTTTGACCTTTTTGCGCCCCTGGCAGTGAACCAATCAGCATTCTCATAATCCAAACACAGATGCCTGGAGCTAAACAAATCCTATACTTGTGAACAAGAATTCAGTTTGCTGTCAAAATACAATGATGAGCAGCAAAGTGCTGCTCTTAAGAAAAATATCCTGAAATAAATTAAAATGTTTTCCATTAATGAAGTGAGCAATATGACTAAAGTCGTACTTCGCTAACAGCATAATTTGGAAACAAATATGTTGATATATTTATTTGTATTTATTCTATATGTGTACATTTAAACCACAGTACCTCATTTCTATATGAGACATAATCACATAATATTTTATGACACCAAAACCACTGCTCTTCTAATGCTGCAATTCAGTACTTTATAATGATTAATTAACAGGCTTGCATATTATTTTGTTCCTTGCTTAGTGTCATAATGTTTGCATTATTTCTCACACGCATGATCTGCCCTTTTAAAGCTTAGGCTTCTGTTTTGTTAAAAAAAAAAAAATCTGTATTAAAGAGCAGATCCCAGCTGCATGGCAGTTTTCATCACTGTGTTGTTTTAATAGTCTATGAAATAGACATGATTAGAGTTTTCTGCCAATTTCTATTTTCAAATGTCCCTCATAGATACTATCGAGTAGGTTCTTGATGTTGATGGGCATATTTTTGGATGTTTCTTAAAAATGTGTAATGTCAAATTTAGGCTCCAATATGACAGTTGAGAAAAAGATCTGGACATCACACTGATACACCACAGATGCACCAGATCCAAATTTAAATGTAACCACAAAGTAATTCAGTAATACTGGTTTTTTCAGGGCTAAATATGTGATTTAATTCATGCATGAAACTGGTGAGAAAGAATGGGTGGTCATTTTTTGCTGTGTTACTATGGAACAGTCTCCTCGTGTCGAATCCTGTTTTAAACATTTTTCTAATATGTATTTGTATGGTCTTCCTCACTAAATGTCCATAATCTTTCTTTTTCTCATATGTGCCTGTAGCAAGGTGGAAAAAAACTTCAAAAAATTTCAGTTCCTTTTTTTTTGCTTTTAAATCCTTAACGATTGCACTATGCTGCTCACCAGCCATTAATTTCATTAACATTAAAACTGAGTCATTTGACAGGAAAACAGTCAGCTTGATATCAAAGGGTTACAGATCTTACAAATCAAGAATCGACTTAATTTTGGGCTGTCCTCAAGAGGCCTGGGAACAATCAGAGACAGAATCATCCACAGGAAACTATCAGTACTATTTAGATGAAGATAGCCACAAACATCCTGAAACACTTAACTATATCTAATCTCTTAGATTAGATGACTCATGTTTACACTGTTTTTTTACTGTAATGTCAATTTCTTCCTTTTGTATTTCTTAATCTTCCTGTTGAACATTATTGTTTAATACAATCATGGAATGGAAACAAAGAAATTTACATCTCATATTAGATGGCAAGGTGGATGGCATGATTATTTCAAAACCCTGATGGTACGGATAGTTACACTGAAAACCCACCACCTGCAAAATTTTTCTGGTCACAGCGGACATGAGTCAGATGGACAAGGACACAGCACGTTCTTAAACACTGTTGCAACTCCAAGTCCACCTTGCAAATGAGGACAAACCTCTTCAAAAAGCAATATTCCTTGTGTCTGCAGAATTTTAAGCAATAATTACAGATATTTCCTTTCCTTTTTCATAACTTCAAGGTTTGCAAAAAAATCTGGATGATATGGGTTAAATACTAAGAATGTTTAAACTGATGATAAACCATTTAACATATTCTCCTTGCCTGTAGTTATTTTCAGCACTTGTTTTCTGACACTCTGTTTCTCAGAATTAAACAGTGAACTAAAAGGTATACATAGTCCTTATCACCCAATAAGGCCTTTGAGAATCTAATAAATTAATTACATCCCTAAAGAAGTAGAGATGCAGATTTCACTTGCTTCTCTCCTTTAGCATTAACAACTACCTCTGGTTGGTCAGCCAGATACTGAGAGGGCATTATTGCAGATAACAATCAGAAATGATGAAGCGGTTATTGGCGTCACACTGGAATAGCATATTAACATTGCCACAAACAGTCCTTCCCTTGCAAGTATATAGGCTTTGATGTTGAAACCTCTAGCAAGACTATTAAGAAACAAGCAAAACAGCAACAAAACCCAAAAAACCCAGCCCAAACCCACCAACCAAACAAACAAAACAGGAGGTGAAAACAGCAATGATTGTGAAGATAAATTTCCCAGCTGAAATTAAGTATTCTGAGCAGCACTAAAATCAATTACTCTGTAGCTGCAAGTAGGCAGCAGATTTATGGTAAATGACAGAATGTTTGCAAATTTTCCTGACTACTTCATCAGAAAATGCACCAAGTACAGGCATCAGTTGAGTATGCATTATTTAAGTGCTTGGTGTCTGGTGACAATCTGGAAGCTGCAATCGTTGTGGTTGCCTGTAGAAAAATTTGCACTTTCTGGGAGAAATTCTTTCACCTTTGTGTGGCAACAGCACGGATCTCTCCTCATGGCAGCTTAGGATATACTGGAACTTTGTGACCTGGAAAATGTGGGACAACTGACACAAGGTGACCCCCTGAATGCAGGGGTAGGCCCAATTAATTTAAAATTTTGCTTGGCCTTGTCTCTTCCAATTTTCTAAATCCTCTGGAAAAATGATTAATGCGTACAGTGCCAAAGCGAAAATATTTTTGACCCTATTAAAGTCGACCAAGGGTAAACCAAGTGTAGGCTGGCATTGTATCAAACTAGCTTTATTAAATTTGATTTGAGGTTTGTATGAGGAAGGGACAGACAAGGACGCTATTTTGCACAGCAATTCCCTTTTAAATGAAAATATTGGGAGGAATACAAAGTACTGGAGTACTTTGGTACAGAGCTGTATTTAACCTAGTAGAATTTTACCAAAAAAGTGATTATTTTTGAGAAAGCTTGGTATTTCTTCACTGTGAAAGCACATTGCCTGTAAAATCAAATCATTATATGATGAGCATTTTTTTCCCTTGAAAGGAAAAGAGATTCAGACCTTGCCTTAGTTCTTGCCTTTTCAGATTTTTATTCCCAAATTATTCTTGTCTTGCCAGCTCCAGCAGCTGGGAGAAGGGTTTGAGGAGATGATGTACAGCAGATGTAGGCACCTCAGACATAGAAAGTGCTATTTTCAACACTTTTCCCACTTTCTACTGCACTCCTTTTTGTTGTTGTTTTTGTCAGTGAAGTGCTTCAAAGTTCTGCATAAACCAAAAATCACTATGTTTCTCAGCATTTATCCTGGTGCATTAATGATTTTTAAATACAAGACCCCATATTTAGCTCCCAGGAATCCTTTAAAGCTCCAAAAGGAATAAAGTCCAGATGTGAACCCTCACTGCAATCACTGTAGTTATAAAGAAATAAAAAATAAAGAGACAGAAGTAAGAGGACATTGTAATTTTCTGAATTGTAAAGAGTGGTAGCTGCTCTGTTTTTCAGCCCCCTAAAACCTAACAGAGGATTTCAGTTGCCATTCTGTCCTACTTGATTGTTCTTGGCCTGTTAGCAAGTTTGGCTAGTTTAACACAATTGGTCATAAGTTTGTCAGCTCCCAGTCCTCTCTTGTCTAGTTCCAGCTCAGAAATTGCAGCTCGATTAATTTAATTTGATGTGAACATTTGCAGGGAGAGCCTGCTATCTCTGGTACAGGATCTCCAAACTGACTCTTCCTTGCCTGGTAGCTGGACTGAGATAAGTGCAGGAGCCATTGGACACCTTGGGCTGCTGCTTTTGAGGTACAACTTAAGGCTAAGGTAACACATTAAATAGCCCATCCAGAGGAATTTTCTGCTTTGTATCAGCTGACAATAAATCCCCAAAAAAATTCCATTAAATGTAGTGGTACAGCTAATGCAGAGGAGAACATTCAAAGCTTTTAGCACTTTTGAGCAATATAAAGCTCATAATTACAAAGTGTTCTGTACTGACAGCATGAAATAATCCTTCATCCACCCAAGAAAGAACTAAAGCAGAAACTGCACAGCCTAGACAGCCTTACTTAGAGTGAAAGAGCAACTACAGTGAAAAAATAACCAAACTACTGTTTTTGAGGGGACGGACAAACTGATGCACATGCATGACAGACTTATTTTGGTAAGATGTGAGCACACTGGCGACCACCAAGCTGTCAGTGAATAAGCATTAAATGATTTTGATGAAATGACTGGAATTCTGCTTGCATTAAGCTTGATACACTGAAAGGAAGAGTTCCCTGAATGTCCTTATTGAACTTCCTCCAAATGCAAGTTTGGCATCCTCAGAAAGCATTTCATCACATCTAGATATTGTGTAAATATAAATATATACATATAAATACATACATGCACACATACATATACATGTATATATATATGCATAAATTTTTAATTTGTACAAATTGTTTTTGTCTACACTAATTTTAACCTACTTATCTAGTCAGAGAGATTTCTTGTCCTCCAGGCCTGTCAATTCCTCCAGATATGTCAGTAAAAGATAAAAATTAGGCATGATATGCCAAGCTTGGGTCTGACTATCAAAGATGATTTTTTCCAAAAGTTAGAACTCATATACAGGCCTCATCCATTTATAGCTAAGAAATCATTAATATGAGCAGATCTCCGAATATCTATTTACTGGCATAAATTTGAATTGATTGGAACTATGGACAGTGTAAGCTTGATGTGAAAGACCTTGTATTTAGGCATGTGAAAGAGAAACACAATGGTAGCTCATGTCAATCTAATAAATAAAATTGTAACAAGGATTCTGGAAATGAAAAATACATACGTAGGAGTGCACCACTGCTATACTTGAATTATTTCATAGTTTGCCTGTGAGTAGACTTGGTAACTTCTCCAGTAAGTTAGTTTTTCCAGTCCATAGTGGACAGCCTACAGCATTTTTGAGAACAGCATTAGATCCAAGTATTAAAAAAAAAAACCCTTCATGCTTCTGAGCCACTTTTAATACTTAAACTTCAAAGATGGGTATACCAAAGGGTGAGAGAACTCACAAAATGAGCAAGTCTAATTTGGTGAAGAGATGCAGACAATTTCCAAAATGAGACATGCCAGAGTTATTTTTATCCAGTTCTATTTCACATGTATCCTTTATCTATTTATAAGACATCTATAATTTTGTACTTAACTGTGAAGCATTTTGAGTCAAATTCTCATTAAATTTCTCCCTTGCTAAATAGAAAGAGAAACATAAATACCTGTAAACTGGTTCAACCAAATAATTTATTTATCTGCAATACAAATGTCTGATTGGAGGGCAATATCTGCGGTTGAAGTTTTGCAAATACTACCCTGTAGATACATCAAAAGCATCTTTTGTTAGGTTGTTTGTTTGAATTGCTTCTAGGGCTCCCACACCTGTGGCCTGTGCCACCACCTTGCTATTTTACTTTTCCTTTCAACCTTTTCAGGAGAAGTCAGCTCTTTTGGTGACTATCCATATAAATGAGAAGTGTGCTTTCCTGCCAGGCTGCTTGGGTGCTGTTAAACCCTACATGCTTGATTACCTGTCCACTTTCAGAGACTGTGGGATAAATAAGTAATGGAGGGATCTAATATCCTGTAAAAGGAATACAAACAATATCTGTGTACAGAGCAGGATACCTATTTTCATTTGAAAGCTATGTATTGTTGAACATCAGAAAAGGAGGCTTTGTGTTTGACTGACAAAACACCACAGGAACTGCAAGCGTAATAAGCTGTTTTCTGGCGTAAATGGAAAATGAAGGATCAGGTCTGAGATTAGTTATAGCACTGAAGATTCTTGTCTTACAAATTCATTCCCAGTCTGCTGATAATTACAGACTCCACATCATTATCCTTAGGGAGAAAATGTGGATATGCTCTGTCAAAGATACAGGGGATATTTGTGGGAGGACTGCTTATGTTTTATGTGGATTCAAGGGTTACAAAATAAGAATATGTTGACTTTAGCTTAGATGTCATTGTGCTGATTTACTTCAACAAACAGGAGAGGTGGTCAGGCATCCAAAATGTGCTGCATCATGACTTCTACATTTCTCCATAATCTTCACTGGAGCTGGTACTCAAAATGTCTTAATTTCAAAGCTTCTTTAAGCTTCAGACTAGATGTTTTCTGGTTTTAGTCTCTCTTCATAGTTCTTCATTTTCTGCACTAGACACCTCTGATTCTTGACTGCGTATTTTTTTTTTTGTTTAAACCAAAATCTAGGAGATGCCTATTTCCCTTAGGATGAGAGAACTGGGATCCTCTCCCATGGTCAAGATAAATGTTATCTTCGGACATAGCCTTGTTAATGACTGTGGTTATCAAAACCCCGATCAGACCACACCTGTACCATTAACAGCTCTCTATGTTCTTGCATGGACTGTAACTTCTGGGAGAATTTGAGCCAGCTGCACTTTGCGGTGTGTTAAGTGCAAGCACTACATTGGCAGTTTTTTGAAGACTATGGACAGTAAGGGGAGGAGAGGAGCTGAATATCAGTTTACAGATAAAACAGAGTAATTTTAATGGAAAAAAGAAGTAAAAGCTCATTTGAGCATCTGGCTAAATACAGAGGCTTTAGCTGCTGTATAAGATATTAGAGATGGGTCTGTCTATGAATAACTAACCATATTCATTGCCTAAGTGGGAATGCATTCACTGCCCATGCTGACAGCTGCTGTGGGGCAAGGTGAGATCTACAGGAGAGTTAATGAGGAGTAGATTGATAGTGCCTCTGTGTTGAAAGGCCTGACAAAGACTAGTACAATCTTGAGTTCAATCCAGTTTAGCTCTTCTATTAATTTTCAATGAGGACCAGACATGGAGTTTTCCATGAAAATTTTGTCTGTTGGGTAGATGAGTGGAATAACTGCAGATAATTTTCTCTTTTATGACTAAAGACACACATATTTCTGTATTGACTAGAACAACAATACTCTAGCTAGAATGGTAGATTTTGTATTTTATCCTGTGTAATGTTGAAAAGTTTTCTAGCTAAAACTTTTAGCGGAGGAAAACCTGCACAAATGGTTCCCAATTAGTATTGTAATTCCCATATTTCCAAAATTAAATATAAAGGTTGAAGTGATTAGTAGTTATTTCCTGTACTCAGCACAGTAGAAATCGAGTCTTTCATAACATCACTGTTCCTAAGTGATTGAGGATTACCTTTTATGCAACATTTCCTCCTAGGTCTTACTGTGCTATTGAAGTTGCGTGGTTCAGTCAAGACAAGAATTAGTTGCTCTGCATCCTAGAGGTCCAATTGCAATTACAGCATCTTTGTAAATCTCACTATGGTAATGTATCTGATTTGTTCTGGCTCAGTACAAGTTGCTGAGAGAGACACTATCTGGGACAGAAAGTTACTTAAGACAAGTATCTGCTCTACAGCTTAACTTTGATGGAAGCAATCTGGTTGGAGTACTTTCCCTTTCTATATTTCTCTGTTTCTCTACTTCAGTGTCATGACCCTTCCAGTTTAGTATTTTGTGTATTGTGTGGGCAAGCAGGTATTCCGATCATTATTGAAGTGTACATTTTTTATGGTGTTTTCAGTTCACAACAGAATTGTGACAACTTCAGGGTCAACAGTTTTCACCCTCAGCTATTGTGTAAAACCTTTCCCACTAAACTACTATCCACACATTTTAATCATCCAAAGATAACTCAAACAATATCTAGAATATAATATCCTAAAGCTTTGTACTTATTTTTGAGGTACTGCATTACACCAGCACACTTCTATCATGTCACATTTTGTTACACAAACTTACAGTGAGAAGAAATTTAACAGGCAGTGACGTGGTTTAAGTGATGCACTGACATGTATAATTTAAAGACTATAATATTATTGGAAACAGACACCTGCAATTAATTCAGGTATTGGGAATACAAAATGAAACTTCTTAAAACCAGAAGGAACTTATGATGCACATTAAGCTCATGATCTGGTGAATGTATCTGTTTATCAAGAAGAACAGCACAGTTAGAGCAACTAATTCACTTCCAAGAACTTCTCTGAGGACTACCATTGTTGCTGCTTTGATGGGTCTATGAAACACCTAGAAATTAATGTTTTTTCAGGACCTATCTTATCCATGAAGACAGAGCTTGATTTGGAAGCAATTTTAAAAAGAATTTCCATTCTCTTAATGTTTTTTATTTGCTGAATTTTCAAATTGGTGGCTAAATTAATGTAGGAAATTAGAGTTACTTTCTATGGTACTACTTTGGTAAGAGTATTGGATACCAAGCAGAGATCCTGTTTCATGGATATGACCAGAAGTCAGACTTCTGTATGAGCAATTTTGCAAACATACAATATTGGATCTTACAAATACCTCTTCAAAGACAATTTTAATACAACAAAACATGTAGGCATTGACATTTGCCTACTTATTATCTGGATTTTTTTTCTGTAGTTACGTGATTGTAATCTGAAGTTCAGTATTCTGATCATCTCTAATACTGGGAAATTATTGCTTTTTTTAGCTGTGCTCACCTTTGAAAGCCCTAAATGAGCCAGGGGCTTGAGTCCTGCATACTAATAGTAATGAATGCAGTGGTTGCAAGTTTGAAGAAATGTTTATTTTCTGTCTATTCAAATGATTCAACACATGGAGTCTATCTTTGCACCTATTTTCTTAAAAGAAGAAAGCTACTGGAACATCTTTGAAACATACATAATATGAAAAAACATAAAACAAGGTCAAAAGCGGCAGAAGTCATCCTACTGTGACACTAGTACTTTCCACTGTAAGTTTATATTTACTAATTTTATGGATAATTCATCACTGATTAAATGCTAGCCTTTATTTATTTACAGTCTGTGTATTATTTTCCACTGGATTAGAGACAATTAATCAAAAAGAATCTATTGACAGACACTTAAATAATTAAAGCAGAGATTAAGATCTTTATTTAAATCTCATCATCATGTGGGTGTTAATGCTTATTGTCTTTTTCCTCTAAGTGTAAACCCTTCTTTTCCTGAGACCATGAATGTTGACAGGAAAAGGTAAGAAGAGTAAAATTTGGAGTGCTCCCTGACAAAAAAAAAGTATTCTGGTATCAAGTTATCACATATATTAAGGAAGCCCAACAATTAAATAATAGTGTAGGTATACAAAATGCATAGCAAACTCTTGTTAATCTCAGGTGGACTGAATGGGTCAAGAACACAAATACAGGTAATAACTATACTGCAAAGTAGATGTACTGCTGCCGGGATTCCCCTGTCCAAGCTCAGGCGGCCTCACTTAAAAACTGCTGAAAAATGCCTTTCCTTGACGTTGGAAATATATGTTTCTGTATTTCTCATAAAGCACTTAAACATAGGCAGTCTGTCTGATGCTCCCCAATTTGACAAATGTTCATTTCTTCTGCACTCTCTCATTTCTGGGACTGTTTGATTAGGCAATCTTCCTTTCTTTTTTTTTTTTTTTTTCTTTTCCCCCCTTCTGGTTAGACTACTTCTATCAGCTGACAATGGGGTTTGAATCGTGAGGCTGGCCAACATACAACAACATACTTGCTTAATTTTCCCTGAAGAGTTCGGCAGTCCTGAAAGACATACTCAGTGTAAACGAACAACTGAGAATGTAATTAAGAGGCCTGTTAAACTATAAAAAGGGGTAGTAACCACAGTATGCTTTCATCAATTAAAGCACTTCCTAATATCAGCCAATTACATCAACCTCCTCTGGCCCTTTTATTTCTTAGGCTTTGTGTAACTGCTCCCTTTATCTCTAATGGGATCCTTATAATGCTGACCATGTGGCTTTAGAAGAACACCAAAATGCTAATCTAATCCCCAGTGTTGCCCAAAGGCATTACATGGCCCCTGACATGGATCCAAGATTGGTGGCACCCTAATTCAAATAAAAGCAAGAATTAGGGTTGATCAGGTGTCTCGATGACAACAGTACAATGAGCTATTGGAGGAAGGTGGGGGCAGGCTGGGGAGGGGGAGATGGCAGCAGCAAACAATCAGGCATATTTCAAAAGTAATTGGTCTCCAGGGAGGGTGCGGGTTGCTTCCTAGACCACTTTTACAGAGCCCTTTGCACCGTGCCAGCTGGAGGGAAAGTGCAGCCGCTTCCAGAGAATAGCAGTGGGGCTAATGGAATTGCACATAGAAAATGAAGGACCAGCAGCCTAAATCCTAAGGAGTCAATTTAAATGGGACTTCCTTCCAGATTTTTCTTTTTATTCTTTTTATTTTTTTAAATTTAAATTTGGTCTTATCATTATGCTGACTTCTCACAGAGCTAGATTAAATGCAGAAACTTAGGAGCCCTAAAAGAACTAGTGTAAAATCACAGAGGTACACTCCCATTCATGTCTTGTAGCATATGTGGCATGAAGTGAAATAAATTTAAAGGCACATTAATGATTTTCAGAATTTTTGTACATTATTCTTTCTCTAAACATTGGCATTTGTGAAGAACTTTCATACTGTAGATTTTGAGGCGTTTTCCAATTGTGTGATGGCACCATCAGCCCTACTTTGCACAAAGGGGAAAGATGCCAAGGGCTGGTGTTTTGAACTCAAAGACACTGGATGCAGCCTCCAAAAATGACATCTTGTGTGCTCAACCACTAGATTTCATCTAAACATTAACACAGAAATTAAATCTATGCTTCAGTTCTAAATGGAGAAAATGCACATGCAGTGGAACAACAAAGCAGACAACCCAGAAATATTTCAGCTCATTTTAGCTGTTAGAAACCCCCCACTAATTCTCTTTATCAGACCTGCCCTGGCTTCTTGGTCTGCTGAGTCAGGTGCCAGCAAGTTTCTAACTATAGCTTGTAACCACTATTCAGGCATCATTAAGCTTTTCCAATGTGGCTAAAACACAACATTTTTTTGGTGGAATTTAATACTCTCTTTCAAGACCTTTCTCTCTGTTGCTGTGTTCCAGTCAGCTTGTCTGATCCAATCAGAGCTTTTGGGCATTACGGCATAAAATTTCAACTCTTATTGGGAAGGTGACTGTAAGATTTTCCTTCAGAAAACTGTAAGAGGACCCCAAATTTTTGTTACTTCATCCTGTATCTTTTTATGGCTTTGCAAGTGACAGAAAAATGTGCAACAGGTGATTAAGTGCTGATTTTTTGCTTTCATCTGCTGGAAAGATGTAGAAAGATATTATAGTCTATTAGAAGATAGGGCTCGTTTGTAGAATAGATCAACTTCTACAAAATCATTTCTGAGTGGGTAGCAGAAATATATTTACATGGTTAATTTTTGTTATTAAGCTGCCTTTTCTCTTTTAACAATACAATTCTTCGGTTATTTCACTTCAGCTTTTCCACATAAGAAAACACAATGTTGTATTGCGTGAATTCACCTGGAAAGCTATAGCATAATGCAGAAAATTTCTAGAAGTGGACATACTCTAGGTTTTGTGTGTTCTTGCTTATGACCCACCCTGTGTAAAAACAACCTACTCATTTTTAGAACAGCCCTGTTTTGTGGCCTGGGAACACATCTGACTCTTCCCAAAATATTTCAGCCTTGCAGTCCAATTTACTGAATACTCATGCTATTCTGATTAAGATTTAAATAAAAAGTTGACTCTTGTAATTTTTATCTCCTTGCAGAAAGAAAGCTGGATTCTGGCTGCCACTAGGCTATACCCTTTTTAACCCAGATGATAGGGCAGATTATATCCTGACATATTGTCACCATCTTATGTTGACAGGAACAATGGAGACAGAGACTTTGGATGAAAGGAGTGAGTTCATGGTGTGAGATCATTCCACAGTGGCTTCTGCTCTTATACAAGTCAGTGGATTGTCCCCTCATGCAGGGCAGAACCCCAGGCTATCACATTGTGGTTTGTTTCCAGCTTTTCTCAGGAGATGTCATTCAAAACAGAGGCACACCAGAGAATTAGACACCTCCTCCCCTTGTAAAGAACATCTCTCCCTTTGCATGGACTGTTTAAGTGGAGCTTTACTGTGCACATCCTGCTGTTTTGCTTTTGTCCTTTGCTGAAGGCACTTGCCACTGTTGGAAATATATTCTCTTAATTCTGGAGAGAGTAACAACTCATTATGTTTTTAACTGCTTTATGGATTGCACAGCAGACTATAACTAGCATTTTCAAAGACAAGTAAATTTCATTTTCAATCAACTTCTCCACAAGATTTTTCACATAGCCAACCCTCACATCACTAATTTCATTTTAGACTTGCAATCATATCACACATCCATTTGCCTGCTGTGCTAACATGTTTTCACATGCTTATCATTTATTTACACTGCAAGAGAGGCAAGACTCCTAACAACAGTCACTCCTGTGTTTTTCAAAAGGTTTAAGGCAGGACGTTGGTTCTACATTACAAAATATAGAGAGAAAAACAGTTTGAGGAAAAATAACCAGAGAAGAAAACAATTCAATGAAGAGAAAATTTAAGAGAATTGATCAACTGTTTTTGCAGGTTCATTGATATTTGTTCAATATAGACTCTCTTTTGCTCTTTTTCTTGAATTGAAAAATCTCCTGTGTGTCACCATGTCTCAGCTGAAACAAAATTAATCCAGAAGAGAAGTGGGAATGACAAGAATTTCTTTTTCTCCCAGCTTTATTGTTATTAAAAAAACAATTGCCATAAATTTCTAATTACATTATAAGTACAATTTAGCCTGTATCTGTTCCTCAGCAAATTAGAGAGAAAATACTTGAAACATCTTATTAAGCAGAATTACTCTTCCTCCACATCCATTCACACTTCTGCTTCATAGTTTTTCTGAGTAACACCTCTGTGAAATATTGTATGCCTTTTAAGGTGTTTTACAGCAATTGATAGCATTCAACAGTTTCCAAGATGCAATATAATGGCAAGATTGGGCTATGGGGCAGTCCTGGAAAGACCTTCAAATATGCTTATTGTAAGAGATGGCCCAAGAAAAGTGGCTGCATAACTTGTTGAGAAGTTCAGTGAGAAGATAATCACTTCAGAAATTGAACAGACAGCCTCGAGAGACAGCCACCAAATGCCATAGATACAGAGGAGAGGATGGACAAAAACTTGACACAACCTTTGAGAGGAAGTTAGACCAAGTCTGTGACCTGTGGTACAGTGAACAGAAAATCACCCAGGAATTAACCACATGAAAAAGCATCAAAGGATTGGTGACTTTGGGCAGCAAATACATAAGTGTCAGGATTTTGCCCCCAATGGTGCTGACTGCTTTTAATTCCAAGCAATCAGAAGCAAACAGAAAAGCAGTGACCTTACTAGAGGAATTGAGAAAAAAAATACCAAAACAATAGAGAGATTAATGTTGATTTTCAGTGACTAATATAGAGTTCAGAAAAAAAAATTATTTGATAACTGTTCTCAAATATTTCAAATATATGAACAGAGAATATGTGCCAAAGAGAACTTTAATGTGGCCTTAAGAAGTCATATTGCTATTTAGATATAGTTTAAAATAAAAAAGGAAAAAACCCCCAAAACCTAAGAAACAAACAGAAGGAAGCTTCCTGACCAAGGTGTTTTAGAATCCTAAGTGCTTTTCAAAGAGAAGCAGAAGAGTCCCATTGATTTAGGTACTGGACTTTAGCTAAGGGGCAAAGCAATAGCTAGTAAAACATATAGGCCACCCTGCTCGGGACTTCTAATGATTTCATAGTCTTTCCCAAATGTCAATGGTGTAATTCTTTGTTTCATAGCCTGTAATCCTTGGAGTACTCTCAACTATAATGAAGGCAACTGAAGTGAAATAGAAAAAAAGTAAGAAAATTTCACAACGGTATTGGAGTAGGAGTGGGATGTTACCATTTTCAACTCAGCTTAATGCAATTTTTTCCAGTCTAATTAATTGGTCACTTCCTGATATATACAGATTCTATAAACATTAATTAATTCAGTTAATACTGGAGCTTCTTCCCCACTCCCCAGGTGCAAGTGCAGCACCAAGAATTTTTTGCATGTGGAACAAGCAGCTCAGGGACTTCACATTTTTCTTTTAAAGAAAACTTTCACATTTGAAATACAGTTTTTTAGGTTTAAATTTTATTATTTTTTAGCCTTGGATCAGTTACTGTTTGATGTCAAAACCCTGGCTGAATCTTACTTTGAATATTCAATTGCTATTTAGTAATTATTTACTGTCTGTATCTATATTTTATATTGCAGCTAAGGCATGACAATGCCAAGATGTAACATTCATTTTGCAGTTTATTAGCAAGTGTTTTGTAAAAATAGAAACAACAGGGGAAAAGAAGGTTCCTTGGAACACCTAGAATTGAAATTTTTCTCACCTAAATTCCTAGTTACCATATTGTTCAAGACTCTAAAACATGTGCTATGAATTTTTTCTGAGCATTTAAAATCATTTTATATTTCTATGGCCCCCCTCCCCATACAGATTTCTATATATTTTGGGAGCAGGAGTCTTTGAAAACAGAAAGGTCAACTTTGGCTTGTAAAGCATATAGTTTGATTACCCAAATTTGCTCTTTGTTTATGAATTGAATTTAACCATTTGCATTGTGCTTTGTTTTGTATTTAGATTCAGTACATGCAAACAGTTATGCCACTTCCGTAAACTAAAATAGACAAAACTTTTCCTGAAACGACCAGTTAGTCTTAGAGTTTCTGTACAATTTCCCTCTTGAGTAACTAATAAGAACAAAATCACATATTGAATGATATTCTTAGAAAAGTATGTTTTAATTGGTTCCTGTGCACCATCATGTTTTCCAAGATGGCAGTACCACAAAGCAATATTCGTATATATTCAAAGCAAAGCAGATCACAGCTGGCAGGTAGATTTTATTAGAGAAGAAGTAAATTAAGCCACAAGGGATAAAACTGAATAGGTTGAAGGCTGATTGAACCCTGAGTATTATCCACCTTCCTATGTTATATCTGTCTGGCTTGCAACTTTAACTAGTTTGCTGTTGTAAACTGTAAAATGAGGCATGGTGTTTGTTGTGGAAGACCTCTCTTCCAGAAAGCATTAATGGCACCAGAATTCACCTGGACTTTTTGTTTCTGCAAGGATCCCACTTCACTGATTCATCCTTCTGTGTTGCACAGAAAGTGTTTTCATCCCAGTAACATTTCCATGAATGGAAATTAACTCCTTAAAATTTACAGGTCTACCTTGACTATATGTGTACCTCAAATCTTTTTTTCCTACTCTATCAGCTAGCTTAATAAAAGCATGGCTTTTCCATAAAAACCTTTCTCCACCTTGCGGCCTATGTAGACAATGGAATTGGGTCATTTGAATTTCGTTTAAATCATTACTGATGAGAAAACAGTATCATCTGGTAAACAGTGGTCTATGAGTTCTGCTAAAAATAATAATTTATAACCTATGAGATGCAACTAAGCTGTGATGACATATATATTTTGAGAAGGATCCAGTGTTCATCTGTGCCAGTAGGGCATTACAGTGCCTCTGGTCGTGCCCTCTTGCTAGTCAGAAACCAGACAAAGGAGCTGGGTCAGAAGAAAGCTTGGTCTCCTGTAGATTCTGATTAATTTGCACATATAGACTTCTGCACGCACCTCTCTTTCTGAGCCACAGTTCCCAGCAAGCTTAGGAAGAAAAAATTAAAATTTTGGTGATGCTCCATCTGCTGATTTAATGAAAGTGAAACATTTTTTGTGAAAGTGCATGGACTTGATGTTTTGCAAGAAGACATATATCCCGTCACTAAGATCAGTTTTCTGTTTAATCTTAAATTATGTTAGAATAAAAAAATAACAAAAATTTGATTTATTGCATAGTCAGGTAGCAAATATAAAACTCTTGTGATCTCTGCAAGTGATATTACAATTACTTTTATTTTTTGCTTGGCCTTGTTGAGCGCACACACTTAAGAGTAGTGTGAGACTTAGAGAAAGGTCATAAAGATTATAAAATTTAGACAAAGGTTGTGGAATACTTGCATCTAAAAGGAAGCATTTGTTAAAATATGTAATAATTTTTTTAAAGTAAATTCTTGAGGTTTTCATAATAAGGATTATTAAATTATGTCTATTTACATTTTCATTTTTTTAAACCTGAAATCACTTTGTGTGCATTTCATTATTTCCCTGCAGATAGGAAGCTCATCTGAAAGATTTGTCTTCTAGTGGGCAGGTGCCCTACAATGCAGAAGTGGAGACAGAAACATTTATCAAACAAGGGACAGATCTGATTTCTTTTGCAACATTTCAATTAATCTTTGCAATTAATTGATTGCATTTAAAGTTTTCATTGTCCCCTTATCTTTCAGGTTCTGTGAGGATAGAAGTACTTTATGCAGAAGCTGATCTATTTTATTTCTTTTTTCATGCATATTTTAGCACAGGAAATTTAGAGGCATCCTAATACATGACTGTAATTATGACATGGCTGTATTTGTGTAGTTTCAATGCAGATAAACTTTTTTTCATGTTCTGCTTGAACCAGTTGCCTGCAATAAGAACTGAAGTGACCTCTTTCTTTCAGAAATCATTTATTACAGTTGCAAGACCTACATATTTTATTTCCATATGCACTGCTGCTAGTTATTGAAATATGCTGGCAGTAGGCTGTTTTCCTTTTTCTGTGGTGTAGCCAAATACAAAAACTAGCACCGCTATAAATTCATTGAATCAGCAAACAAGGTTTAATAAAATTGGACAATAAGGGTGTACATTGACTTAAAACTATGGAAGAAACCCTTGAAAGTGTAATAATTTTCTAGATGTAGTTGTGGGAGAACACAAAGAAATCAAGTGAGAAGCATAAGGTAAGGATAAGTGATATTTTTATTATCCAACTTAAAAAAGTAGGAGCAAATGTTTCTGAAAGGCTTGTGGATTCCAAAACTTGTTCATTTTATCTCCTATCTGCCTGACATGTCTAGCTTTCCATGTCTGAAAGTTTCTTAATGTTTTACAATGGTATGATTCATTCTGAGAAGAAATATTTCGTCTCTTTCCAACCTTTTCCTTTTTTTTGACTCTTTAATATGTTTAAAAGAATAAATTCTATAGATGAAGGTGATATGGTAAGTACAAGCCTGAAAAAAAAAGTGAATTTATTGCCTCAGTTTTATTTCCTCAGGTTCTCACCTTTTCTTTCCCATGCAGCTAACACACCAGTTTCTGCCCAAACTCAATCTTGGCTGCAGATGTAATTCTGGAGATTATTATCTAATCTATCTAGATTAGATGCTAGGAAGAAATTCTTCCATGTGAGGGTGGTAACTGACACAAGTAACACAGAGCAGCTCTGGGTGCCCTAACCCTGAAAATTGTCAAGGCCAGGTTGGATGGGGTTCTGACCAACCTGAAAGGTGTCCCTGACCATGTCAAGAGGGCTGGAACAAAATGATCTGTAAGATCCCTTTCAAGTCAAGTCATTCTATGATTCTGTGTCAGATCTTTCCCACTCTGTATGTCTCTGATGCTCTAGAACCTGGGAAATTATTCAACTTGTCTAAATTAAAAAGGCCCACTATTGAGATAATTCTTTTGTCGATTTCTGCTCTTTCTGCTATGCCATTTCCATGTTGCACTAAACATGGATTTAAACTAAGATATTGATAGAGGTTCTAGGAAATCAGTCAAGATAGAAAAAAATGGCTTGATATGATTAAGAAAAAGAAAAAATTATAAGAATATTCTTCTTGTAGTATGGGTTTGCCAACAGCATTTTTCTTCACGATACATTCTGCTGCAATCTCATGGCATGTATACAATAGTTTGCTGGGGTTTGAAATTGATTCAGTTAATCAACTCTAATCTTTGTTTCACTGATGTGAAACTCAAAATAAATCATCAGGTTATCAAAGCTCTCTCTTTCACAGAAATCAGTGCTGCTCTTCTAAATATCTAACTGTTTTGAGGATTGAATATGGTTGTATTTGGTCTGCAATGTCTGACGATATATTCTTACTTCTGGAAGTTGGAGTACAACAATTATTTTTCCAGTGGGTCTGTCTTCTCAAACTACGCCTCTTGCAACCTTGGAATAAAATACCTTCCAAGGTATTTTGAGATACAAAAAACTTGATTTCCAAGGTTTTTTGACGTAAAATGTGATCTCTCTATAAAGTGATCTATTTGCCAGGTGTGTTTTTGGTTGTATATAAACTTTGAAATTATATGGGTCTTGTGTTGCTTCAATCCTCTAGTAGGAGAGAGGACTTTCCTAAAAACCTTTGATTTCCCATTTTAGTTTGTTCAAATAGAAAGCTCAGTAGGGCAAAAACTATTGTGAAGGACAGTCAATATTGGAGAGGTGGTGCTTATTTCATGCACATGTAATAGAGTCTGATGCCATTTTTAAGGATTTTGGTGCTTCTAATTAAATTAAATATTATAAAATGAAAAAAAAAATTCAATTAAATATAGGGATTGAAAATAATTGACAATTCTAAAAACCATGAAACCAATGCCCAAAATATATGAGGGTCAGCTGAAGTAAAAATGTTTTATCTCTACACTGTGTTATTACTTTCTTTCCCAGGTCTTTCTGGAGCATGTGTACCTATAAGGAAAACAATAGGCACAGATAATAATCATGTTGCCAGTAAGCTGAGGTATCGCACCCAGGATTAGCCATGGCTTAGCAGAAGGACAAGGTCATTGCCAGGGCTGTCCAATTACTACTTTTTCTAAAGTGTCAAATGACAACAAGATTTTGAAGGCTAAATCCAACAACATCAGCTTCTAAATGGGCTAGTGGTGAGTGACACTGAGTCTGAGAGTCTGACATTTTTTGGTGTGATAAATTCACAATGAATATGGCTTCCATTTCCAACATAAGATCTTTATGAATAGGATTGCACCATAAACTGTGCTGCAAAATGCCTGACCCTAATGAGAGAGAAGCTTTAAATAAAGTTAATTCCTAGGCATAGTTGGGAAAATTAATAATTGTTATTATGTTACAGTTTCAGTAGCTTTTGTTTCACTATTTACACTCTTAGCCAAATTTATAGTGTTCCTTTAATTAATAGGGATTTGGGGTGCTAACCTGTCAAAGGACTGTTTGGTTTGGTTCTTAGCAACGAGATGCCATGGCTGGAGGCAAACCCTGCAACCACAGTGCTCACAATATGAATTTTATTTATTTGCTCTTTAGCATAAATTGATTCCTGCTTCCCTGATACACAAAAAATTACTTGATGATTCTCTCTCTTTGGGGGGCAGTGAAGGTGGAAGAGGAGAAAAAAGAGAGTTTGCATGCAATATGGCAGTTTCTTAAGTAAAATTCACAGGATTTCCTAGAATTTGGCTCAAAATGCTTAAGGAGGCTTCAGGGTATTCTACCAACCAGCAAATCATAGAGCAATTAATTTTCTCAGGAAATTGTATTTATTTCCTGTTGTTCATTAAGCTGATGAATTTCTTGTTCTTACTACCCTTAACTTTTAGGATCTGGAAAGAGATTGATGCAATTCAGTCTTTTATTAGGGTCATTCCTTTATCCTGACAAAATCCTGGCCTGAGTCCCCTGTGCTCCTGTTTGGTGTGGCCCAGTGCTGGGTATGATCCCAGGAGCACGCCATTGAATGGGTGAGATATCCCAGTCAGTGTGAGATGCTGCTAGGCTGTAGTGATCACTGTGAAGTGCAGCCTTGGAAAGGAAGCTCACTTTTGGAATGGTATGGTCTGAAAATTTTGAAGGAATATTTCCTTTGGGAAGGTTTCTGAAGGAAATGCAAGAGCACAACTCTGGAGATTCAACAGTGTCATGGTTTAGGAATGGTACCCTCTAATTTAGAGTTCCCACTGAAACATCCCAGACCACAAACTGCTAGCTCACTTTCCCCCCTCCCACCCTGTCAGGACTGAGAGGAGAATTGGAAGCATGAAATAGTAAAGATCGTGGGTTCAGATAAAACAGTTTACTGGAAACAGCAATAAGATAAGAAAAACTAACCAAACATCAATAGTAACAGCACAATGTACAAGATAAGCAAATGATTCACCTGCAATTGCTCACCATGAGGAACCCAGTGCCACCCATGACAAACTGGGAAAATCTCCCTATCACCCGGTGCATGGTGTAAAGTGGTATAGAATAACCCCAGGGTCTGGCTGAGCCCCTCCTGGCTGCTGAAATACTTAACTATGTCCTGGCCAGGACCTGGAGAGGCAGCAAATTAAGCAAGGTCTGTCTTGTAGCTTGCAAATGCTTGAAGAAAAATATACAACTGGAAAGACAGCATTTGAAGCTGCTGCTTATAAAGCAAACTGAAGATTCTGAAAGCAGTATAAAGAATTTATATCTCCTAAAAATTGTAAAGTGTGGTCATTTCCTGGAAGTCCTTCAGAAAAAGATCTCAGTGCTGATCCCCATTTCTATACTCAAGCCATTGCCTTTCTGCAGTGAATAAGGTGCCTTAAACCCTCCTGCAGTTAACCATGTCAGGCTGCATTTCTTGCAAAGACTTAAACTGAAGGGTGAATCAGTATTCTCATCTTCTGCTTATTCCTTTGGTATAAATAGCTTTTGATACTCTGTTATCTTGTTTTTCTTATTTCTCATGTGAATAATTTTCTTGTAAAAATGGTCCAATATGAGTACAGTATTGTAGAATATGTATGGAGAATACTAAATAAAAAGACTGTCTTCAAACATGCACTGACTTATTTAATAGGATTGATTGGTTGTGATTTAAATTTTAAAAAATCCACCCACCTAACCCACCAAAATCCTGATATATTTCCATTCTGTTTCCAAAGTTGAATTTGCAAGAGAGTCTTTTTGTGCCCTATGAAAACAAGGGCTTTTGAAGACAAATCTTGCAGCTGAAGTTGATAGGATCTCATTTTGTTATTTCTAACTGAACAAGAGACAGACATAATTTTCAGCAAGAAATGATAACATGTCAGTTCTGTTAATTATACTATTATTACTGTCTATTAACTTAGACACAGTGATTCAGCAGAAGTAGCTGATTGTGGTTTTATCTACTAGGACTACAGCCTGCCACCATAAAATGGGGCAGGGGAGGGTGCTTATACTCACGTGATACTCAAAGTTACGCCTGTAACTATCTATTGCAGAAGTCCAATGTAGGCAATTGAAGTTGTGTTCTGCTATGGTGTCTGATATCTGTATTATCAAAAATTCAACTCTTTTGAGTCTGAGTTTTCACACTGCTTTTCACTTGAACTGTTTTGGTGAATGACTTAGCACTCAAGCCTGGAAAAAACATGCAGAAAACAAAAAAAAAAGCCCTCCTAAACCAGAGTTTCAGTCTGACTTTCTGCTCTCTTGATGGCAATCCTGTGTGACTCAGGTTCGTTTTGGTTTTGGGAACTCACAGTTGCTCTCCTTCCAGGGGAGTTTTTATGGCCATGAGCTGAGCTGAGATGTAGCTGAGAGCAACAATAGTTCCCAAACATAGACACTGAGAGAGAGAGAGGAAAATGTGGGCGGGTTTAGTTGCATTTTTTGCCTCTCTACTTTCAGATAGTTTACTAATCATATACATTGTGAATTTACTGTGCCGTTAGCAGATTCCTTGTGGGACTGTGTTTTGTTTCTCATAATCTGAGTGTCATGTTTTACAACACGAAGATGAGCCTTTCTATGTTTATTCAAGGTAAGGGTGTGTGCTGTGCATTTATTCTTTTTGTTTTTTTCCCCATTAGGGTACCCATGAGTTCTAAAATTGTCAGCCCTGACTGAAGTGGCTCCAGGTCTGTGCTCATCTCAAAGCAAACAAGATCGTGTTTGCAGGAGACCGGCAACCTGGAGGCACTCAGTTTGAAAACACCTACTTTCTTCCTTTCTTGGAGATATTCTGACCTCAGGTAACTTCTTTTCCAGGACATCTCTGTATCCTGACATCTCTGAAATCAGTCTCGTTTGTCATGAAAATAGATGTCTGATCCATAAGATTTTAGAAGATTCATCTGCCCTCTGTTCTTCCTAGTTCTAGCATTTTTTCTCTTTCCTTTGAACATATACAGGCTGTATTCTTTGTTGTAGAGTTCATTTTATTTGATCCCCCAACATCGGTTGCTACTCCCCCGGAAACTTGAATGTTGATCTTCGCACAACAAATTAATAACTAGCAAACTAGATGAGAACATCTAGTTTCTATCAGAAAAATATCAACAGATTCAGGACAACACGTGTCCTGAATATTGGTAGGCTTCAATCTCCTCTAACAGTGGCACTGATAGGGACTTAATGTCCCTTCAAGTACTCACACTAATAGAGTGCTAGGTAAAAGCTGTTGTGTGTTGCCGTCTAACTAAAACTCAACAATCCATATGAATGATTAAAATATTTATATTAACTCCATTGTGTTTAAGCACCTTTAAAAGTGTCTGTATAGGATTTATGTGCAGTCTGTCTGTGGTGCAGGTTGGAAAAAGATCCCCTTCCCACTACCGCATGATAGTTTGTTTAACAGCTCATTGACCATCACTGTTTCTGTAAAACCTGAACTGCTGTCTTCCTTCTTACACAGGACCATAAACAAATTCTGCTGTTCAGTCTTCGTCATGGTGAAAATGGATCACCATGACACAAAGCTTGAACTACCCTCTTAGCTGTGTTGTGAGTGTTTTAACCAGGAATGAGAAAGCTCTTGGTTTTTTGGCTTTGGGTGCAAGCTTAGATTTTAAAGGTCAAATTTAATCCAAAGCCACCTTGAATAAGTTTCTTAAGAGTTTCTGCTTTTTTTTTTTTTCTTTTTAATAACTTCGACATCACACTTTCGCAATTATTGAGTGATGAGGAGGAACAAAAAAGCACCAGAGACACAGGAGTTAGATTGTCTCAAACTGTGCTCTGAAGCTGAAAGCACATTTAAAAGTAATTTGAATTAACAAAATAAAACTTGCAGAGGACAGATACTTTTCTATCTAAAGTGTGTAAGCACCACATTACGAAAAGACAGACTAGTATGTATACTGGTGCACAACAATAAAAGTGCAATATGTAAACTTTTCCCTTTTATTGAGTGTGGTTTTGTTTTGTTATACTTTTCTTTTAAATGATTTTAGAGCAGTTAGATTCTGTCCTTGTGGAAAGCATACAATTTTCTCATCTTTTCTCATTTGGGTTTATGTAAGCTGTCATTTGCCATGCCATTTGTCTCACTCTTAGATATTTAGAGGTGCTTGCCCAAAGAATCCTTTTGGGAACTGGCTTTCTAGACTCAGGGTTGATGTTGCTTTCTGGGTGAAACCTTCTAACCTCTTCAAAGAAAAGACAGATTTGACCCCAAAGCCCTTATTTATAACAACCAGTCACAAGGTGACCATCCTGCATGACCTGTGGAATTTACTACACACTATTTTTAGACTGCGAAGAATGCACTCAAGGTCAAGTGACACAGTCCATGATTAACAAAGAATTCTTGGAGAATTATTATTCAATATTAAGCCACACAAATGGTCCCCAGGAAAAGAAAATCATGAGAAGGCAGATAGAGGTTTGACTAGTCTCTGCACTGTTCTTGGCTATCTTGAGTCAGTGACTTTTCCACTCTAAAAAGAAAAGAAAGCAATTATAATTTAAAGGTTAAATGAAATGTCTTGGTTTTACTCTTACAAATGTGTGCATATACATATAAACTCACATATTTTATCTTGTAATACTGTAATTTTATACAAATATGCTCTTTCAATCTCTAATATTTCACAGAAAATGGTCATTCATATCCATTAACTGAATACTAACATGATTTAGGCAAAAAAATACACACCACAAGTCATTGGTCTAAATGTAAATTGAGCACAAATGCATAAAGAAATGCACATTGAATATAACGAAAGGAAAAAAAAAGCTTTTTACTTTGCTACACAGAATTTGAAAAGATTCACTCTAAATAGTTCGTAAGGACACACGTTACCAAAAAAATCTTAGGTTTTCTGAACAGGACAGTGAATCAGAATCAATTTCAATATTTAAACATGGCCTACTCCTGAGTTTAGCAAATCACTTAATGAAATTCAAATACCTTAAGTATTGCATAACTGTTAAACAAGAGTAGTAGAAGAATTTAGGTATTCAAAATGGTTAAGGAAACTTTTTTTCACTGAGATTTTAAAAATGACAACATATTTTTAGGTATTAGGAATATTAAGAAATAATTTCATGATCAAATGTAGTACTGCATGGCTGTTTCATCCAACAAAGAGAAACTCTAGCCATTAATTAAATTTTTTTATAGTGAATTATCACAGTAAGACTTGACAAAATTCACATTGTTATTCACAGTGGTTAATAGTTTATTATACAGCTCCCCAGCTGAGTTTGCAAAAGTTGCTAAATTCACTATTTTTTTTTATAGTTCTTGTGAAACTGTACAATTTTTTTCTCTTTTATCTGACTTTTAAACTTTTGTTTAGATCTGGAGAAAATCTGAAATGCTGGGCAGGCAGGTAAATATTCTATCATGAAGAATAATAGTACTTCGTGTTCATTTGAGAGTTTTAATATTTCCATTTTAAGCATTTCAAGAACTTAAACTCAGTAACAGAATGCAGTCATTTTACTTAAATTTGGCATCAGTATCCCAAACAAAGAAACATTTTTTCTCTTTATATGTATGTACACTCTATACAAATGATATATAATATACAAATAATATCATAGGTGAAAAGTGTTATTTTTAAGTAAAAGAAACTCCCAAAATAAGAGCACATTTTAGTGATCTACCTAGAAGTTTTTAAGGTACTTATTTTCAATTATCTTTCTCCACATGCATACTTCCAATTTGTTTCTATTATCAGTTATACTTGCCTCAGCTGTAAAAGCTTTTTCCAGAAATGTTCAGTCATATTGTGCTGTGCTTTCACCTGGTCTCACCAGTTGAATATGGTCTGCTCTGTGCTTTCTACAACTGAGGGAAAAATAATGGTGCTGATTCAAATTTCTTCTGAATCAATATTAAGCTCAGTGGTGTGCTAGAAGTGAAGCTATTCTTTTTAAGGACGTCAAACAGGAGGTCCTGATTGCTCCTGCCTTAAGAAATCCTTACTATGTTTTGGAAATTGAAGACTGGCTAACAGCCAGAATAAAGTTTAGAGATAGCTTTTTGTTATTTTGAATTTTCCTTATGTTATCAATTAGCCCTGATGCTCTGTCCTAAAGCTTTGATTATGTTGTGTTCATATGAATGTTGTGATTCACCCTTAGGGAAATCTTTAATGCTTTTTGGTACTCTCAGCACTAGGTTTTTTGTGTTTTGTTGGTTTGTTTATTTAGAATTTTTGTTGTAGTTTTTCTTTTTCCGATTTATGACATACTGAAAGGTAACTAAACACCACCTTAAAAATTTAAATTAAGTGGCACATTTTTAGAAGGTTTTCTTTCTTCCCCAGTAGTTTCAACTCTTGGAATTTAATCCCTCTATATGGGTAACCCTCCAGAAAACAGATGTCTTTGAAAAGGCGGCAAGATCTAGAGATACTGAGATTTTTAAAAAATAGTGTTGTTTCATATTCCATATTTTTTAATAGTTTCCAAATAACTATTTAATTCTTACCACCAAAAACTACTCTATACATTAGTGAGACAGTATGGTTAGGAGTGTCATATAAAGGAGTGTCAAATAAAGGATAACAGTGAGAAAATGTTCATGTAGGAGATGAGAAAATATTAGAAGTGTTCAGAAAAGCTGCATAAATCAAATTTAAATTATTTGATTATAGGGAAGGTAACTTGGGATTTTTTGTTTCTGTCTGTCAGGAAGGAGACATAGCAGCATTCGGTGAAATCAAAAAGATTTGAAGAAAACCGCTTAACGGAGTAAAAATCTGTGTGAGCATCAAAATTGACCAAAGCAATGATTTGAGAACCTGAAAATATTTTTGAAAATCTGGAATTTTTTTGCACTCGAGTCAGGGACCACCACGAAAGGTGAGTGCTTGTCTGTAGCTAAGTTCTTGCATCTTCTTCACTTAAATTGTTCAATGAGTGATGCCACTTTGAGGGACAAAAAACAGGGCTAAATAAACCTCTTGTGTAATCTGGTATGACAACGTCTACATTCTCTTGCTGTAAACTCTGCGTCATGAGAAACAGAGTTTTCCAAAATTACCTTTTATTCCAATAGTTTCCTTGGAGTAGTAAGAATAGAACAAACATGCTATTTGAAGCCAGAATTTCGCTTTGCATGATTTATATATATAAACTCAACTAAAATCAGTTATTATTTTGCTATTATTTCTGTTGCCATTATATATTAGCATTTTTTACCAAAGATGAAATAGCCCATATCAGTTCTTAAAATGGACTAGTAATACCAGTACTACTAGTACCAGAAAATTCTCCACCAGAATTATAAGAGATGTACCCCAGAAATAGTTCAACAATTCTGCTTACACGGAGGAACAGGAGTGGCAAATATTTCATAAAAGATGCTAATTCCTACAAATTATTTTATTCATTATTTTTGGAGGGGTGAGGAATGAGAAATTAGAGTTTCTTAACAGATCATTCTAAATGCACAAAGTGAAAACAGAATTATCCCCATTTTATGTCAAAGACGCTCTAAATTTCTTGACAAATTGTTGATTCATACAAACATATGACCCTTAGAAGAGGGCCAAGGTTTTGGTGTAACGTGCTTCTTGGTAGCTGTCTTGGTTTGAAAGACGGGTGTCTGCTAAGAAAGGTGGGAACCTTCGTTAGAACAGAGAATGTGAACCCCCTTCCCTCCAAATTATTATAACTTCAGAATCAAGGGCTCTCAGGCAAAGGTATGGGAAAAGGAATAACAGTTCTTTGTTTGTATCTATAACAAGGCAAACAAGCAACAACAACAGCAGCAATAACAAACAAAAACCAAAAACATGGTGGCAGATGTCCCTGGGCTGCCAGGCACTTTCTCGTTTGGTGCAGTTACAGCCACAACCAGCAGGGGCGCTGTCGGGCTCCCAGCTGGGCAGAGCAGGTCTGATGACTCCCGCACAGCTGCAGGGGGTGCTGAGGTGTGAGGTCAGGTCTGTCTCACCTGGGTAATAGTGGGCGGGCTGGGCAGCCCCCAGTGTGCAGCAGGACATGCTGGGTAGCAGGGTGTCATGCAGCAGGATGGGCAGGGCAGTGACTCAGAGCAGGCAGATGGAGCGGCAGGGCTAGCTCACCCAGGCTAGTGTGGTGGTTTTGCTTGGCCCAGTTTTTGCCAGTGAGTAGGGTCAGGTACAAAGATGGCTCCTGTGTGTCCTGAGTAAAGATTCTGGAAATTTTTCCACCATGTCCAGCAGAGCCAATCTTTGATGGCCCTGAAAATGATGGACATGCTACTGGCCAAGCCTGGGCCAATAAATATATTAGTTATGCCTCTGTGAAAATATATTTAAGAAGAAATCAAAACAATGTGAG
>VZRL01006108.1:38398-88059 GCA_013397895.1 Origma solitaria
GAAGTCTGCAACTTATGGACAAGAACTCATGTTTACAGCAAAACATTCAGGTGGTTTTGTTGCTTGTGAGATTGGACCCACACCAAAGAAGTTCGCAGAGGACTCTCTCTTGTTGGAGGGACCCCCATGGCTAAGTAGAGGACTCTTCTCCCTGATGGACTGACCCTGACCAAAGAAAAAACCCTCATACCTTGCCCCATCCTGGAGCTGTTGGTTGGAAGGAGAGAGGGGGTGAGCTGAGAAATGGTGTCTTAATAGGGAGGGAGGTGAGTTAGAGAAATAGTATTTGTAGCAGAAGAATTGTGGTGATGGACTGACTAAAAGAAAAACCACATACCCTGCCCCTGTCCTGGACCTGTTGGTTGGATGGAGGGAGGGGGGTGAGTAGAGAAACAGTGTCTGTAGTAGAAAAATTGTGGTGATGAACCGACTAAGAGAAAAAATCTCACACCCTGCCCCTGCCCCGGAGTTGTTGGTTAGTTGGAAGGAGGGAGGGTGGTGAGCCAAGAAACAGTGCCTTAAGAGGGAAGCGAGGTGAGTGAAGAAACAGTGTCTTAAGAGCTTATTTTTACCTCTGATTTATCCTCTGACTCTCTTAGGTTAATAAATCACTTTGCAACTTTAAGTTTTCAGGCCTGCATTGTCCTGTTGGTGCATCCTCCTATCAGTACCTTTTCTCAACTCATGAGTCCGGTGTGTTTTTTGTTAGTTTTTTTCCCTCTCCTCTGCATAGTTGCGGCAGCAGAGAGCATAGAGAGCAGACATCGTAGGTGCCTTGTATTTAGCCAGGGTCAAACCCATGACAGCTAGCTAGCAAAAACTGGCAGGAACTCCGCAGTTGTGGCAGTGCATTCTGGCAGGCAGGGTGGGGGGCAGCAGCAGCTGCGAGCACAGTCGGGAAAATGCGCCCTCCAGAAGGAGAAAAAGGGTTTGGAATTCCATGCCCCTTTCCCAAAAGAAAGCTCACCCACCAGGTAGAGAAAGCAGTGCAGAGCCAGGTCCTCTCTCCCCAGTTGCCTCAAAAGGGAGCCTGTTGCCTCACCGAAGTTTGGGTAGCAAGTCCCGTTTCTGATGGCCAGATCTCTTCTCCCCTCACCACATCCTGACCGCATCCTTTGTCTCTTACAAAAGAGTAAATGGTCCTTAAATACCTGGTCGTTGGTTACCTAGCAACAGAATGGGGAAAAGTTCTGCAGCTCTTCAACCTTCAACAGCAGCACATAGTGTGACTCTAAGGTGCAAAAGGGAAGGTTTAACTTATGCTTTTCCTCTCTTCAATATGGGAAGAAGAAATGTCTGTGTACAGGGACAGCACTGTCACATGCAGTCTTAGACAAATTTGAACAGAAATGTCCTGCTGAAGAACAAATCATGAGCCTATTTGTGCATAGAACCGAGCTGCTCATTTTGTAATTTCATCGAGTTAATGCTACTGATTATTTTACAAGCCTCAACTTCTTGAACAATCAGACTCTTGAGTGCTGAAAACTTATCTTTACAATCAATTCTTACAACATATCTCTGAGCGACAATGAAGTAAAATAAAAAAAATTACAGCCAAAAGTTTTATTTTCCATGTGATTCAAAGGAACTGCTAATGAACTACACAGTTTATCTTCAGAGGAAGAGGAAGAAGAAGAAGAGGAAGAAGAAGAAGAAGAGGAAGAAGAAGAAGAAGGAAGAAGAAGAAGAAGGAAGAAGAAGATGGAAGAGAAGGAAGTGGAAGTAGAAGAAGAATAAAATTATGAAACATCTTTGTCAGCTTCTTCAAACCGTTTTGGGAAAATGTGGGCAAAGGTTAAACGCCATAAAATTTTTGACATTTGCCCTTTTATCCCAAGGAAATTTTTCCAACCTTTTTTTTTTGTGTTTTTAAACTCGTGTGTCAAACACGCAACAGAAGAAAAGCCTTGTGATGAACTTGAGATATGGCAAAGCCTTAATAACTAGAATATGAGCTATTTTTAAAAGAGTTTGTGGACTCAGAACCCTGTGCTGCTGCTTTCAGCTATAAGCTGGCTGTGTTCCTCTATGTCTCCTTTAAGTGTGATTTCATGGAGGTCTGTGTTCTGTCTGGGTGATGCATCTCAGTGCAAGCAGCTCACTGTTAGCCATTATGTACTTATTAGCACTGATTGCTTTCTGATAGCACTTCTCCAATTGGTTTCACTCACTTTGGCAGGTTTGGTGCTTTGTTTCACTGCGGAGGTGCAGAATCTGGGACATGCCCTCTCCAGGGCCAGCTCCGCCTCCCTAGGAGGAGGAGAGTCGGAGACTGAGGTCTAAGCACCGCCTCAGTAGGTGGGACGTGGGAGTGGCCATGATCACATCCACACCTCGGGGGCGGAGTATGGGCGTGGCGCAGGGGCTGGCCCCACCTGTTCTTCCAGAACCTTCCTGACAGTTGCTTTTGTGGTTGGTTGGTTTGAATTATTCCCTCCCCTGAGTGTCTTTCGTTGGTCCCAGGATGTCGACCCCTCCTCTGTACCCTCTTCTGATTGGGTGGCCCTGCCGGATAAAAGGTCGTGCACAGCCCGGGGTGGGTGGATCGGCTCGCCCACATGGTCCAGTTCGTTACCCCTGTTGGATTATCCCAATAAATTGGATCTAAGGCACCAGTCTCCTCCTGCGTCCTTTATTTCCCGGAGTCGCTGTTCATCGCTACACCCTCGAAGGCGCGACGTACCACGGCAGTGATGAGTCAGCCAGGCTAGGGCAGCGTGGACCTGGACTCGCACCGCAGACTGAACTACAACATTTCACCTTTAAACTAGTGGGGCAATAGCACTGCTGACAGAATTGGAGGAACAATTAAGGAAACCTTAGTCAAGGCATAAGAAAACAATTGTAACAAGGCAGATCCTTCTGGTGAATTTGAGTTGTCAGTTGATATGCAGGAAAAGGCTGGGGCAAACATGTGGCCAGAGCACAGTACAGCATAAGTATAGCTATTTCCCATTTAATCGGCAAGAATCCAGTTTAAAGAGATTATTACTGCTTTGCTAATTTTATTTTTTCTCTCTGTAGGTATGTACTGTTTTAGGCTGGGCAATAATTTTTTTCTGTTTTTTACTGAATGCATAACAGCAGTGAGAATACTTGCAGCTTATGGATCATTCCTGTTTTGATTTATAAAGGAAAAAGAAAACCTAAGTATTTTGAAATATTGTCTGTACAAAGAAAAAATCACAGAATCACAGAATAAGCTAAGTTGGAAGGGACCTACAAGGATCATTGAGTCCAGCTCCAAGCCCTGCACAGCACCATCTTCAAGAGTCACACCATGTACCCCAGAGTATTGCCCAAATGCATCCAGAAACCAGTCAGGCTTGATGCTGTGACTGCTTCCATGGGGACCCTGTTCCAACCACCCTCAAGGCGAAGAAACATTTCCTAATATCCAACTTAAACATTTCCTGACACAACTTAATGCCATTCCTTTGGGTCCTGTCAGCAGAGAGAAGAGATCAGTACCTGCCCCTCCTCTTCCCCTCATGAGGAAGTTGTAATTGCAATAAGCCTCTCCTCAGTCTCCTCTTCTCCAGGCTGAACAGACCAAGTGACCTCAGCCACTCCTGATATGGCTCAAGGACCCTCAAGGACTTTAACCCTCTTTGTTGCCTTCCTCTGGCAACAGTTTTATAAGTTGCCTTCCTTTTTAACAGTTTAATATCTTTTTTTTATTGTGGTGCCCAAAACTGCAAACAATATTCAAGCTGAGGCCGACCCAGCCCAGAGCAGAGCAGGACAATCCCTTCCCTTGCCTGGCTGGCAATGCTGTGCCTGATGCCCCCCAGGACATGCTTGGCCCTCCTGGCTGCCAGGGCACTGCTGACTCATATTCACCTTTTCACTGATCAGGACCCCCAGATCCCTTTCCACAGCACTGCTCTCCAGCCTCTCCTTCCTCAGTCTGTCCATACATCCAGAGTTGCCCCATCCCAGGTGCAGAATCTGTCACTTTCCTTTGTGGAACTTCATATGGTTGGTGATTGCCCAGTACTCTGATTTGCTGAGGTCTCCCTGCAGGGCCTCCCTGCCTTCAAGGGAGACAACAACTCCTCCCAGTTTTGTATAATCTGTGAACTTGCTTAGTGTCCCTTCCAGTCCTGCATCCAAGTCATTTATGAAGACGTTGAAGAGCACAGGACCTAAGATGGAGCTCTGGGGAACTGCACTGGTGACAGGTCACCAGTCTGATGTCACCCCATTCACTGTCACCCTTTGTCCCTGACCCATGAGTCAATTTCTCACCCATCCCATGATGTGTTTCTCCCACTCTGCGCTGGATGTTTAATCCATAAGGATACTATGAGAGAGAGAGCGTCAAAGGCTTTACTGAAATCCAAAAAGATTACACCTGGCTTCCCTTGATCAGCTAGGTGGGTTAACTTTTCATAAAAGGAAATCAGGTTTGATAAGCAGGACTTCCCTCTGATGAAGTCATGCTGGCTGTAACCAATTACTGCATTGTCTTTCAGGTGTTTTTTAATACCTCCCAGAATAATCTTCTGCATAACTTTACCAGGCCCTGAAGTGAGACTGGCAGGCCTGCAGTTTCTGTGGTCCTCCTTCTTGCCCTTCTTGAAAACTGGGACAATGTTTGTCAATTTCCAGTCAGCTGGGACTTCTTCTGATTGCCAAGACTACTCAAAAATCATCTAGAGAGGTTTTGCTGTGACATCAACTACCTCTGAGGATTCTTGGATGAATCCCATCAGGCTCCATAGATTTGTAGGGATCCAGCTGGAGCAGCAGATACCACAATTTCAGGGTTGACTGGGACCTGAATTCTTGCATTCGTGGCCCTCCAGCTCAGGGCACTGAGACATCCTTGGTCCATCACCAGTGTTGAAGACAGAGACAAAAGAATGCATTAAACACTTCTGCCTTGTGCCTGTTGCTGTTTGAGGTGGCCATTCTCATCCTGTAATGGGCTGATGTTATTTTTTTACTGCCTATTGCCATTATTATATTTGAAAAAAAACCTTTTTATTGTCCCTCACAGTTCTGGCTAACTTCAACTCCAGTCGAGCTTTGACCACAAAGATATTCTCCCTACAATAATAGCAGCGTCTCTGCATTCCTCCCTCATCACCTTGCCTTGTTTCCACTGGGCATAAACCTTTCTTTTTTGCTTTGTTTCCAAGAGAAGATTCCTGATCAGCCAAGCCAGCCTTCTGCCTCACCTGCTTGACTTCCAGCATTTGGGAATTGCTGCTCCTGTGCCCTTAGCAGGTAATGTTTAAAAAATGATCAACACCAATGGACCCTAGCACCTGCAAAAACATTTTCCCAGAGGATCTTGCTAATTACCTGAGCATGCTCATGTCTGCTCTCCTCATGTCCACAGCTGAGGTTTTGATGGTGCTTCTCCTCCTCTCAACAAAGAAAATCTCAAATCAAGAGATTTTAAATTCAATCACCTCATGCTCACAGTGGCCAAGATGGTTGCCTATTTCCATGTAGCTTATGAGATTCTCTATTTTGACAAGCTGTGGGACAAGGATGGCATTTTCAGAGTCAGCTCTGTCAGGACCTTTTCCATAGAGTTGTCATCCGAGTTTCCTAGGAATCTTCTGGCCTGGGTTGTACCAGCTGTGGGATGCTCCCAGTCAATTTCTGTCCTGTTGAAGTCCCACATATGGAGAAGGGCAGTTGACTTGGAACCATCCCTTAGATTTTCAAAGAACAGTTTGTTGGTGTCATCATTCTGACCAGGAGGACTATAGTAGACTCCCATGAGGGCATCCTCAGTATTTGTTTGCCCCTTGATTCCAGAGGCTCTAAACTGTGCCATTGCCAGCTTTGAGCTCCATACATTCTATCCCTTCTATTACATACGGTGCCCCCCCAGCCTCTTCTGCCCTGTCTGTCCCTCCTGAAGAGCCTGGAACTGTCCAACAGGGCACTCCAGTCACAGGATTCATCCCACCAGGTTTCACTTATGCCAATGGTGTCAAATCTCTGGGACTGGATGAAAACCTTGAGTTCATCCTGTTTGTTCCTTGTACTGTTTGCATTAGAGTAGAAACATTTCAGGTGTGGCACATTGTAGCCAACACCTCCTAGAACGAATTGAGAGATCCCATTAGATGCTTCAAGTTTTGGCATGTCATCCCATTGCTCTTCACTGATGTGTGTGGTTTTGTCCTTCTCCCCCTTTCAAGCTAGTTAAAAGCTCTGTCAACAAGCCCTACTATCTCCTGTGCTAGAGCTCTTTTTCCCCTCTGAGATATGTTCATCCTGTCAGGTGTCAGTAGAACACATGTGCAGTAGGTCCTCCCATGGACAACAAATCCCAAATTTTTCCACTGACACCAGTCTCAGAGCCATGCATTGACCTGATGGATCTGCCTATTCCTTTTGATATTGTTACTGAAAGAATTGAGGAAATCACCACTTGTAGACCTGATCCCTCTACCTGTCATCCCAGAGCCCTGAAATGTCTCCTGCTTGCCCTTGGACTTCTATTTGTTATTTTGTTGCAGCCAGTTTAAGCAACCAATAACGGATGGTGATCAGAGGGCCTTACTGGGTGGGAGAGTTTTACAGTAATGTTCTTTATCTGCGCCCCTGGGAGACAGCAGACTTCCCTGTGTGCTGGATCCAGTCTGCATAGCAGGCCCTCAGTTCCTCTCAGACACGGGGTCTCCTACTATAGCTACCCTTCTTTTCCTCTCAACAGAGGAGGTGTTGATGTGGATTCACTGTGCTCCAAGTCACTTCTTCTTTCCCTGGGTTGATCCTGGAACTACCTCCACCGCACCTGGTTTGCTGTTGAGGGCTTCAGGTCCTGATGAGGCTCAGTGTTGAACTTGGGAACCATCACATGCAGCTTAGTCTTACCCCTGAACTTTCCTTCAGTCACAGCTGTGTGAACCTGACCCACTGAGTACTTCACAAAATTTTCTGCCTTCCCAATTTATGTTTGACAGTGTTTTGGTAACTCCTACTGAGCTTCTTCAGGAAGCCAAGCTATGAAGTCCCAAGCAGGAGTGAAGTGAAGTTGAATTAATTTGGTTATTAATACATAGGTAACACATAATAAGCATCTCCTAAATTTCTGCAGCTAGTAGGTTGCTGCAAAATCATAAACAACCTCATTTTGCACCATTGCACCAAGCTCCAACTTGACTCAGCTGTGAAGTTGTATCCTGAATAGATGGAAGAGTTGGACCTCTTGAAAGAGAAATGAGCTGACCTGACATGACAAATTTCTAGTAGCTTCAATTTATTGCTGCTTGGGGGAGCAACACTCTGCTGGTTTTGCTTGGCCCAGTTTTTGCCAGTGAGTAGGGTCGGGTACAAAGATGGCTCCTGTGTGTCCTGTGTGAGGGTTCTGGAAGTTGTTCACCATGTCCAGCAGAGCCAATCTCTGATGGCTCTGAAGATGATGGATAAGCTGCTGTCCAAGTCTGGGTCAATTAGAGTTGTTAGTTACATCTCTGTGAAAATATATGTAAGAAGAAATCAAAATAATGTGATCACACATTTCTTTTTAGTCATAGAAGGAGGAGGAGGCAAAAATATGTGAGGGAAAATAACATGGAGGCACCAAGGTCAGTGGAGAAGGTGGGGGAGGAGGCGCTCCAGGTATCAGAGCTGAAAACCCTCTGCTGGCCATGATGAAGACCATGGGGGGAGCAGGTGGTCGCCCTGCAGCCCATGGAGTCCAGGGGGATGCAGAGAACCCCCCACAGCCTGTGGGGAGGTGCCCACACCAGAGGAGCAGGTGGATGCCTGGAGGAAGCTGTGATCCAGTGGGAGTCCCAGTAGAGACTGAGAGTTGCAAAGGCCTTGCAGGAGAGAGAAAGGCCTTGCTCCCGGGATGGAAACAGCCTGGCCTCGACTTGGAAGTCTGCAACTTATAGACAAGAACTTGTGCTGTAGAAGATTCGGGCGGCAGCTGCTCGAGACATCGGACCCACACCAAAGAAGTCTGCAGAGGATTGTCTCTTGTGGGAGGGACCCCATGGCTAAGTAGAGGACACTTCTCCCTAACGTACTGACGAAAGAAAATCCCCATACCCTGCCCCCACCCCGGAGCTCTTTGTTGGAAGGAGGGAGAGGGTTGAGCGGAGGAACGGTGTGTTAAGAGGGAAGGGGGGTGAGTGAAGAAACAGTGTCTTAAGAGCTTATTTTTACCTTACATTTATCATCTGACTCCATGAGGTTAAGAAATCACTTTGCAACTTTACGTTTTCAGCCATTTGCCCTTTTTCTCTGTGTGTCTCCCCATCAATTCCCTAACTCATGAGTCCAGTGTGTTTGTGTTAGTTTTTTCCTCTCCTGTGCACAGCTGCGTCAGGAGAGAGCAAAGAGAGCAGATATCGTAGATGCCTGGCATTTGGCCAGGGTCAAACCACAACAAACACTCTCCTAGTATTGGGAGATGCTGTCTTCCGGTGAGATAATTATGTTGCTGGGCAGAAAAAATCCTTGTGGTACCCTGGTCCTTGGGATATGGTATGTCAGACCCACAGTGGGGCATCCCTCCTTTAGCTGGTCCTTGCCTGGTTCTAGGCCTTGCGCTCGCTCTCTCTCTCTCTCTCTCTCTCTCAGCCCTTCATAAACAAGCAGGACTGCAGTCACGGCTCACAGCTTGCGTAGCATGAAAATTAATTACCCTGTCTCAGACTTCTTTTCACAAATTTAATGTTTTCCTCTCTTAAATTCAGGAACTTTCTTTACTTTTTTTGTTTGTTTGTTTGTTTTGTTTACAAGCTGTCCTGGGGTGGCATAATGATATCTTGTATTCCCTATCGTTTTGTATGCTTGACCAGAAATATGGTCCTGTAGCTTTAACTGTGTCCCGCAGCTGGGAGCTCTGCCGCCAGCGCGGGATGTTTTGAAATTTTCCCCAGCTCTCCTATGGGGGAGTGAGAAGGAAGGGACACTGGTTTTTTTTTTTCCCTCAGTCAGTTGCTGCTGCTGGTGGCGGGTGCTACTGGTGTAGCTGCTGCTTGGGTTGTTTTTTTTCCCTCCCTGGGATTGTTTTTCATCGTTTTGGACCCTTTTCTTCGACTTGCTTTCTCATCCGAGAACCTGAGGAGCCCCGGGGGACAGCGGACGAGAATCGTCCAGGGAGCCACCGGAGGAACTTCACCTAGCCCCTTTGGGGCCCCCCGGAAAGGGGAAGCTACGCCTGAGGAAAAGGACACTAAGTTCATCAGCTGTTTGTTCAGGTTTTCTGACCCCTTTTCCCCTTTTCCCTTTCCACTGTGTGGTCTGTTAATTAAACAGTTCTTTCCACTTTAGGCTGAGATATTCTGTGTTGTGGGGGGAGGGGTGCCAGAAACATCTGCTGTGGGGGAGGCACCTGCTCGGAGTGCTTTCCACCTAGGATATCTGTCTAATCCAAGACACAAGCATATTCAGCACTGCCGCAGCAGGGCAAAAAAAATTTGAAGGGGAAATATGGCTTTTAACTCACAGGAACAAAGAGGGCATTCACAAGAACTACTAAACACAACCATCTACTTTAAGGATGGCCATCTACTTTCAATCCAGTCAAATTTTGAAAATGAGGTTTCATGTTTCCTCTCTTTTCTTTTACTGAGGGTGATTCAACCTTTTCTGGAAGAAATATGGTGCTTCATTTTATGATCAGTACAATTTTCACAGAAATGAAAAGGCAAAGTGAAGAGACAGACTGCTTGAAAGGCAGTCCGGTATTCTGCAAATATTGCAGCTTTGAAAATACATTGTCTTTGTAGCAGGCACAAGATAGGCAACCTCCAGCAAAAGCTTTTCTGGAATTTTTCTTGTGATAATTTTTTTAAACTTTCTCAAATAAATAACTCATTTAAGAATAGAATTGCTCATAATCTCTGTGTTTCTCTATAAGTCAAAACTGGCATGCAAATTGTGGATCTTAGAAAACACGCTTCATTGCTGCATACAGGTAATTGAAATCTAAATAATATTCCAATACAGTGGCCACAATAGTCGTTATGATCATTAGTAATTAAAGAGTTTTTGAGTCATTAAAATATAATGCATTCATTATTTTCCTCAGGTTGAGTAGTGCATTACATGATGTGATGTATTTATAATTCATATCCCTCCTTGTTTGAGTTGTACTTCCTTTGGCTGTGATAATAACAAAAATAGGCTACTTGTCCTTTTTTGACAGATGTAAGATACTGACATCAAGCAAGTACCATAGTTGCCTCTTAATTAAGTGTGATAACCAGTCTAATTTAGTGTCCTTTTGTCATTCATTTATCATCATTTTCACTACTCATGGTATTATTTATTATGTTAATTGCCAACTATAATACTCCTAAACTATATAAATGTGTAAATACTTCCTAGTAAAACAGTTCAGCTTTCTTACAGCTTATTTTAAAAATACGTTATTGAGTGCATGGGTAACAAATGTCTAAAGTAATTGTGAATTTATCTCTGGCTAGGTAAATACTGCATTTTGTGGGTTCTGCCTTTTAATAGCATCAATAATCAGAAAGTTAAAGAGAAGGCAGATACTAATGATAAGTTCCATACCCCAAAAAAGAGAGTAATCCTGAGCTCCCCTGTCATTGTTTTAAGGCATACAAATTTTTTAAAGTGTATGTAGAAACTGGATAATCTTTTGACACCACATTTTTTTCATCCCTGTGCTTTAAGGTCTCTTGACAAATACAACATCACATAAAGGAATTGAGAATGATGCTTCCCCTACTACAGTATGCGAATTTAAAAGAATGTTATTTTAAAGTGTGCAACATGCTCAACACCTCGAGAGGGTGCACTTATAATGAGGGTAGGGATAAAGATATCAAGAATTGTGTTAATTAGAGGATTATAGTGTAGTTCGCGTAATAAAAAGTTGGAATATGGAGAAACTCTGTATGATACTGTTCTAAAGAGAGCCTTATTATTAGAGATGCAGATGCCATTGCTTTTGGTGTAAATAAAAGTATTTATTTTGAGCAGATCAGTAGTACAGCAGGAATAAATGAAATTGGGTCATTATATGTAAATTGAAATCTAACTGCACGGGTAGAGCACTAAAACATGAATTCATAAACCACAGACCAAATTGAACTGGTTAGAGATCAGCAGCCGTACGAATTTCTCAGTAAATGTCTCTCACCCCATTGGCACTTTTTTCAGTACTCCATATGCTAGATTGCAAACTACAGATTTAGCCCTTTTGCCCAAAGGCATCCGAACCTGTGAAAAGCCTAGCTGAAGCAGTGTCTATTGTTCATTGACAACTTGTCAATTTACTTCGAGGCAAAATAACTCATAAACATGATAAGCAAGGCAGATAAAACAAGAATTCTTTCACACTTTGTGACTTTACTGCAAAAACGCCTTGTTTTTCATAAATGTGCGAAATCCCCCCTCAGAATTGTGACTGTGCATTGAACTTTCAGTGTGGAAACCACACATGCATTTCACGATCTTTGTCTATAATAAGATGAATGTTAAATATTAAAGATGCATTAAATGTGATAAAATGAAAGATATTCAAAGGTTGAACAACATTCTCATATCACTAGCTGATAATAATATCACTAGCTGAGTTAATAAAAGTTCATTTTAGGGAAAAACCACCAAAAGACAAATGTTTGAATACCAGTCTCTAAACTGATATTCGTATATTTCTTTAATGGTTATTATATAAATATTTCCACTTCTGGAACCATATTAAACTCCTTTAATACATAGAGAGTGGCAAAGAGCATTAAATAGAAATCAATGACTTACCAATTTAAAATATGTTCATACAAATAGCTTCCTAGTGCTCAATAAAAATGATATTTTTCATGGAAGATATTTAAATGATTAATTTTTTATACATTGCTATACAGATAATTTTGCAATTACACACTCAGGATTTAGTTGACTGCACATTGACACACACAAATTATTCACAAGGAAAACTTTGAAACGAGTTGCCAAAAAGCAGCTATAGAAATGGTATTATTGCACATGCCATTAGGCTGAGACCATGTTTATAGTGCTAAAAATATTACTTTTATTTCCTCAAAGGTAACTAGCAGTAATTTCTTCTCTGTGAATTTCCTCACTCTTTCTTGATTTGTGCTAAGTCTGTAATTCCATAGGAACATAGACAGATGGTCTTTCCTGTGTGTAGGTGTACTTCCTCCAGCACACTCTAGTCTTGACTTCAGTTGTGGTGTTTCCACAGCACAAGAAATGGGTGTTGTGAGATACCAAGACTAAAAATTGAATAGTAATGCTTACTTTTGTGGTATATTGTGGTTTGGCCATTGGTGCACCCAACTAGTTGCACTGGGACCTGTCACCGTGCTGAGGAAGCCCAGAGCCCCCCAAAGCCTTTAGAAAGTCATGATGGATCAAACCTAGAAGAAAGGTTCACTTCTGGTGCATGATGGCATGGCCCATCTCTATTCCAAAACTTACAGTTGCCCCCATTGATTGAGTAAACTGTGAAATGGAGCCACTGGGGAGAGGTTGCTTTCCAAATTTTCTTGCTTTTAGAAAGACTGAGTGGATCTTTGGATGAGGGAAAAACTGTTAGGATCTGTTCCTGGGTGAATTACTGCTTTATAAGTCGCATAAAGAGTCTATGAATGAAAACATAATTTCTTTTCCTTGTTTTCTGGCTATCTTTGCCTGTGACAATGAAGAATGTTGAGCCTTAAACTTTTATTTTGCGTAAGGAATTAGAGTTAACAAACATTAAAATTGCAAACAAATATTAGTGGCATATTTTCTCTTAACCCAATCATAACAAAGATTCCAAGTTTAAAAAAAGTTGCATTATTTATATGTTACTAATATTAGACGATTCTTTGCTACATATAATTAGAAGTAAAAAGGGAAAGAAAATTATGAATGCATCATCAGCTATTGACTCAAAACTGAAACTCATTTTCTGTTTATATATCCTTTCAGATTTTTTTACACATTCATTTTAACCAATTACAACTGTAATTCTAATTTACACAGCATAGTTACTAATTTGTTTTCAATTTTATTTGTGGGTGTTATAAATAATTTGTCATTGCTTTTCAATGAACTTCACTACTATGGGAAAAATGGACGAGAGAGGTGCTGTAAAGATGCATGGCCACCACTACACTAAAGAGAGAAAATTACAACCCAAGACCATTTGGGTTTAATTTGTCCATGAAGACAACTTAGATACATGTCCCAAACAGTACTGATTTAGACAAACCACAGTAATGAAACAGCTAATTTCTTACTCCATCTTTCCCAAGTACTTTCTATGCAAATTATTAGTGCACTAATTGAACTAGTGCATTATAAGACACTTTGTAGAGTCCACAGTTCTTAATATATTGTGAGTGAGACTTAATATATTACTGCTCATACTGTTTGTGAGACTTTTTAGTCAGCTTATCAGTTAAAATAGTTTAAATACACTTGTAACAATACCTTTACTTATTTATTCTGGAAATTTGCTCTTTCCCCCTACTCTATTAACCTTCCATTCAGTCATGTCAATTTGCAGAGTCTCTGCTGTTGCATCCTCTGTATTCAAACTAAAGGCAGCCTTTATGGGTGCAAAGAATTGAACCCCCTGAATGTGTAGCTGGAGCAGAGTGTATTTGCAGAGTTATAAGCAGTTTTGAACTGGTGGCTAATGAGAAATAGGAGCTTGCATTTACAGTTGCAACAAATCCTTAATGCAGTGACTGGTTTCACAGATATGGTGCTATAAATACTGCACAGGTGGGAAAGAGATCTGTGACCCTCCCTTTGAGCAAAGCCATTAACCAACAGATGTTACCCTCTGCTGATTTTCGTCTTGCAGCCAGCCAGTAACAAACATTGGGGAATGCTTTGTAGGCTCTCCCAGAAGCCCCTCTTGTCTTATCCCCAGCTGGTGTAAATCCTCCAGACCCTTTGCAGCCAGTGCAATCCCAAGGTATTACTGAAGCTGAGAATAGCACCTCTCTGGTTTTGGTGACTTTAGAGGCCATGCAGTGAAGTGCATGGTGGAGGTGAAGGTTCACAAGTAGAGATAGTAGAGAAATAACTACAGCAGCATTTCAGGTGTTTGGTGTTTGTTTTGAGCTTCTTTCACTGGCATCCCTACAAGAACTAATGTAAATAACAAAGCAATTCTGATAGAATTTCATGAGTACTACAGGTGGGGTCTCTCCCCCCACTCTCAAAACTATCCTGTCTCATAGATGTGGTAGATTTGAAAATCTGAATAAAATCTTCAACAACTGAAGAACTGGGAATTTAGCGTTGCTTCTTTCCAATGCATGAAAAAAAGGTGAAAAGTAAGGCCTTCTTCAGTACATGAAAAAAAAAAAAGTGAAAAATAGGGCCTTCTTCAGTGAATATGTAGTTCATCGTTGCTCCAGGTAAAAATTGGTGGAGTTAGCATAGGACAGCCATTGCCCAACACCTCAAGGCTGTATTGTGGTTTGGTATTTGAATCAGGGACCATGCGTAATTTCACAGTATTTTCTATGTCCTTATTTTCTACTAAGGTATGTTTTTATGTTGAATCTAAAAATAAAAATTGCATCCACATAGCTCCTTTTTTAAATAAAATATTTTTTATACAGCACATGACAGATTAACAGGGCTTAGCTGTGCTGATTAACTATCCAAATGTTTAATCAATATGGCAATAGCTATATGCAATCTATCTGTGAAAGACCTTGGTGAAGTCCCACTTGCCTTATTTCCCACCCCCAAATGAGACATCAGTGAATGACTACATGGCCCATGCATATCAGTCCAGAGGAGCTTAGACAAACACAACACTAATGGAAAATTGTAGGTCACCTTGTCAAAATGTGTTAAGTGGCCCTTAAGTTGTTGTTTGGTTTTTTTTTTAATTAAGGAAAAAATTGATGGCAAACAGACCTTGCGATATCATACTGCCTTTTGGAAAGCAACTGCTACTCAGTCTGCAACCTGCTCATTGATGCATGGGTCAAAAACCCATTCCAACCAAACTATAAAATACACATTCTCATATGTTGATACAACCCATGGTAACTGCCTGACAAAGTGTCAAACAATTGTACTCTTTAGTACAAAACAGGTTTGCTGACACTTTTTTGGAAAATATATGTAGAGGCCTCTGAGTGATTCATAAGCAAGGGCTGCAGATGCCAGGGTGCGCTGGATGTTAATGCATAGCAAAGTCAGGGAAAGTTCATCTTGTGACCACAGCTCCTGGACTCGCTCCAAGAATATGCCATTTACAGAGATGGCATTAACTGCAAGAGGGCTCTTGTGGGATTTGGATTCCTGCCCTTGTATTTATCTACTCACAATGTCATTAACACCCACATTGATCCTGAACTGCTGCTGGTGCCAAGATTGTTTTCTTTTCTGGTGTCACAAATCACAAACCAGAGAAAATGGTTCTGATAGAGATAACAGCTCCGCAGCTTTGCATTGTTGCAAATGAGCCATAGGAGCCCTCCATACCTGCTAGTAATGCGCTATAATGGCATTGCTTAGCTATTATTTAGCAGCATTAGCTTTGCTTTGGCAAAAGGAGTATTAGGATGGCTGTAATATGATTTTCACTGGGATTGTCACAATGCATCTGTCGATATCTTTCTGGTCTTGGTACACTGCTGAAGACAATGCTGTAGGTTAAAACTGGCAACAAGGACAAAACACCATTAATTAGTTAAGTAATACCTTCATCATGAGTTTAGTTTTGAAAGGGAAAGAGAACCACACAGAGTTGCATGCTCTTGCTTTTATTTCTGATGTATTATGCAGTTAGTTGAATCTGCAATTTAGTGTCACTAATTTAATGTATGTAACTACATAAATAAATAGGTTGATATCTGTACATATATATAAATGAGCATGCATAAAATACTTTTTTTATATTCATGTGCAAGTATAGATTCCATATTTGCAAACAACCTGTTATTCTATAGTCATAACTGCATCAAACACACTAAGAAATCTTGCAAGACTTACTTGTTTTGTGGTTTCATGACCACAAGCTGGAGAATCTAAAACAACACCAAGCAAAAGTGTTGACCAAAGTGGCTAGAAAAGGACCACATAGCAGATCAGTAGCAGAAAAACAAAATTCTGTTTAGCATTTTCTCAATGCAATGTGCAGTGGTACTTAAGAGTAGAAGTCAATGTTCTGCGTCAGCTTCAAACACGGGCAAACACTTATCTATGAAAGTTTTATGAGTAATAATTAAACAGTCGGTTGAGTCTTCAAAGAACCTGAGCCACAGGTAATAGCAGAAGGCACTAAAAAGCCTAGCTATTTGTGTGTGGTGCATTATCCCTTTAAATCACGCTAGTTGTAAGGAATGGAGTGAGACCATGAGAAGTGTATTTACATCCTCAATGAAAATCCTTAAAAACATGAAAAATCCTACCTCTGCGTTAACTTCAAGAGAAGGGCGAAGTATTTGCTTTGGATGGGTCTGAAGCCCAGCAGTACCCAAATCCCTAACCTTTAAACATCAAAAAGAATACTATCAGTTCAGTTTTTCTCCAAGTCTGGTGCTTTGTACCTTCTTTAATCTTGAAAGCTCTTGCTAGTCCAAAGAAAAATTTTGATCTAGATAGTGACTCCATTTTACATTTTTAAAGTAAGAATGTGTTGTGATATAATGCTGTGTTTTAGACTTACTGATGAGGCTTCATGGCTGTGAACACTTTTGGTTTATAAAAAGAAAAACAAAACAAGGATGTTTTTACAACATATCTTGGAGTAGCATTTCATCTTAACTTGCCAGCTACACCTGCTGATCTCTCTGGAGTACTCATGAGCTCAGGAAATGCATTTAGCTTTCTCTGAGGACCCCATGAAAAAATTTTATGAGCTCAGACCGTTCAAAGTGATAAGGCTCTGACGTTGCTGTATGCTTGCAGCGCACAAATTCGCTACTGACAGAAGACAAAAAGCTGTAAACACAAATGCAAAGAGGATGAACTTTATCGTTGTCCTCTCAGTGATATCTAGAAGCTGCTGTTTTGAGTATACTGAAATACACATTCATCTTCTCTCTACATAAATGAAGTATACTTGACATTTTGAGGTCAAATGCTTCTTGCAGATGAAATAGAAGCTTCTCCTGTGCTTCAATTATCTATGCCATCAGTACCAATATCCACAGTGTAGGCAGGTGCTCCTGTACTGGAGACCAATCTAACAAAAGTTTTCCTTGGAAACAATCTAGATCATGGATATTTGACTGGTGAAAACAACAAAAGAGGATTTGAGTCTCTTCTGTGTAGACTATAAATGTTCCCAAGAAAAAGTGTTTTCCTTTCAAATATTGTGATTGCTTTGAGTGTGTCACCCACCCCAGACCTAAATGCCTTGCCAGAGGCATACTCACCCTCTTTTTGCAGTTTTTCTAACTTCCTTGCGGACTCTTATGCTGGTCTGGCACATTGCAGGAAAGTGTAAAACCCATCACTGATTTATAAAATGCTCATGCATTCAGAGATTTTTTATTTTGTTGCTTTTATTTGTTTCCCAGAGAGTGAGACCCTCCAGGGTACAGAATTTTAGTAAAGTATCACACAGAGGTGCAAAAATAGTGTTTAAAATATTGTGTGAACTCTAACCGTATCATGTATTGCATTGTTACTCATAGGACTCCTATAAACACAAAAAAGTATTTGTACTTGCTGCAAGGAAGATCTATTCACTTTGTTTACTCAGAGAAGACAAGGTGATTGTCTTAATATGCATTAGTAAAGCAAAGTCGCATTTTTTATGCCTTTTCTGAATGCAAGAAAACCGTATCAATGGAGTAGGTTTCAAACAAATATCTTTGATAGGTTATTCACAAATATTCACACCCTTGTTAATCTCACACTCTCTGGCTATTTGTTGTCTGCAACACTGAATAAGCTGCTGGAGGAGTCATAAACAATTTAAAGACATACAAACCTATTCATACACAGGATGACATGAAAAAGGCCTTTTGTGTTCAGAACAACTGGTTCCCCACCACTGAAGCAGGGCTTTGTTCAGTTTGTGACAAATGATAGACTCTGGATAGCTGATTATATGGAAGCTTTGCTTCACTGAAGTAGACATGGTACTGGAAAAGCTGTGAAAAACTGTGAAGTTCATCTGTTCACTGTGTCATGCTTCCATGGCATAATGCTGCCAACATCTTGCGTGATTTCCACTGTAAGCCACCACTGCTCTGCAAGTTCCCATCTGTGATTTCTATCTTTCTCAGAGGCTTTGAACAAGTCAGGGAGGGCGAAAAGATTGCAAGGTGAAGTCTCACCATGGAGCTGGAAAATGTCCATGCCAATTGAATTGAGTGCAACTGAATGAACAAAGAAGGATCGTCTGAGTTAATTGGGACACCATATTGTATTAAAAATGCTATCTGCCTGCCTTCCAGAAACATGAGCCTTCTGGTCCAAAAGGAATGTTGTATCAACTTTTAAAGTTTTGCACAAGTACACAGTGCCTGTGTTTACCTTCCCACTGGATTTTACACAAAAAGGGCATATATGACCTATAACAGAGTTGAAAAATGACCTTTAAAAATTAAAGCACATCAACAGTTCGGTTTTTCTTGTATTTGTCTGTTTCAAGTCTGCAGCTGCACATTTAGTGTCCTTAGTGAGACAGTCTTCCACAAGAGTGCCTCAAGTCCTTCTCAAACAGAGCTGACTCTGGAAGATTCCAATGTTTATATTCAACTTCACATGGATTTTAATCTGATAAATAGTTCTGGTGATTTATCATCACATGTTGCTCTCATTTTGAGGGGAATGTCAGTCATACTTGTCAACAGCTCTTCAAAATCTAGTCTTGGTTTCACCTGCCACCAATTTCACTTTTAGATGTGAATTGCCATTTCAGTGCTGTTCCTGTTGCAGTAAGAAACTTTGTTCCCTGTTGGTAGGATTCACCTGGTTTTCCTTTTGGTGTTTCATAAATAGTGTCCATGAGAACTGGATTTTTCTTCTAACATTTACTCGGTGCTTGTACACCTCTGATATGGATGCAAGAATTTTTTTTCTATTTCGAACTCTCCTGGTCTCATGTAAATATTGAAGTGATGTTAGATGATTTCCTAAGGACTTCCGTAGTTGGTTCAAATTTCTTTATTCTTATATGCCAAAGAATGATAACAACTTTGCATGGTATATTTCAGTTACTTTCCAGGCTTGATTAAGTCACAAGCATGAAGAATCCTTGTCTTTTGATATTTTGTCACTTATGCATGACTGTTCTAGTATAGCCCAAAAAGTCAAAATATAGATAAATATGAGAAAAAATGCAAGTAATTTTTCTTATCTCAAAAAATTCATGCTATAGCTTTTCAGCAGAAACTGTGATACCCTTACATGTGAATTCTTGTGAAAAGATGTAAAACCTTTAAATTAAATTGAGCAGGTGGCATTGCATAGAATCAACAAATATGAACAGGTCATTTTAATACAGGGAAATAGCTAGTATTCTTACTGACAAGAAGAGATATAAATAGAAGTACTAACAGATGTAATTTTTTTCCGCTCACGGTCAGGACAAACCAGTAATGGAGGACATGCATCAGTAGCATCAGGAAGACAAATCTTGGGAACTGTCATATCTCCAATGTACAGTGTATGACTATTGAATCACAGATCAACCACAACAGATCTCTGAAGAATTTCAGATATCACTGGAAAATAAACGTAACTTCTGCAAACAAAAGAGATTAAAGACAGAGCAAACTTCACCAGAGTACAGAGGAACATAATTTAGTACTTGTTTTCTAAGCATGCTGTACCAAAAAATTTTTATTTTGCTTAACAGCAAGAAAAGCAATACCAGTAGAAATGATGACAGCACTAAGCAAACAGAATACAAGCCAGTTGACACAGATGCAAAAAGGTTAAGTGTTCGCAGACACAAAGTGACATTGTTAAAAAAGATAATATTTAGCCAAAATTGCCCTACAGGGTGTGTGATAACACTTATTTATTCTAAAAAGCTATAAACTCGACAAAAGTACCATTAAGTTTGATGTGGGCTATTAACATGCATCAAGGAAGTCTCTTAATTTTTAAGCAGGAAGTGAAAACATGCTGATATGGCAACATTTTTAATTGTTAGTGTATTTAACTATGTACTGTGGTAGTTTTGATGTTTATATTTTAATCAATGATATAATTGTATATTGACTCAAACTATGCAAATTATTAGGAGGAAAAATTTGATTTCTTGTTTAGGCCAGTGTCTGCCATACAGCTAAAATTGTAACTTGGCATGGAAATAGCTCCATACACTTCAGCAAAATGAATCCTGAACTTAAAGTAATAGAATAAAATTCTAAATGTCTCTACATTGTACTAAGCATTTTGTTTGACAGGTATTATTTCATTTATGGCAACCAATCATTTCTGCAAAATATCCCATTCATTAGATTCTCCACAAAATTAATGTTTTATTTTAAAACTTTTAAAGTGTCTGCTGTGCTCCCCCTTCCCCCAATAATAACAACAAAAACATCACATAAAAGAAAAGAAAGAAATAAAAATAAGCAATGAGTCCAAGAGAAATCAAGTCTTGATTTCTGGTGGCACAATCCAATAGTCCAATTTTATGTGATCACTGTTTTCTCAGACACTGTTCTCAACTATAAGTGATACTGTTTGTAACTCACTGAGATTAAACACTTATTCAGGAAAATGATTAGGGCAGCTGCTGTAGAAAATGAATGTTACATTCTTTGCATGGAAAAAGAGCATGGGATATGATTTCCTACATAAGGCAAGCTCTTCTGCAATATATCAAATCTTTTTTCTCCTGTGTGTGCAAATATACTCTCCTTTATTATATATATAAGAGGGTGCATAAAAAGAGCTGTTCCAAACTCTACTGATTAAAATAAATGTGCTCATAAAGGAGACAGTAGACTAAATTACTGCATCCCCAGAACAGCAGTAACTTACATACCAACAAGTTATTTTCAAGTTTGACAGACAAAGTAATCGGCTATCAACAAGGGGTAATTGTCTGAGCAAACTAGTCTTTACACCTCATACATGCTGTCACCTTGGTAAGAAAGAAATATGCCGCTATCAATTCATGAGAAAATAAAATTGAAACATTCCTTTAGAGATTGCTTCTCTCAGCTGTTTGAGAGAACATACACACAGCTTGGAACACACCTAATCTCTACTCTTTTCTTATCACTGAAGAGTATCCTAACACACCACAAAATTCATAACCTAAGCAGCTTCGGGCTATATTAGAAAGGATACATTTTAGATTGGAACATAAATTTTAATCTGAGATTTACCTGTGGCTGTCACAGGTGAAAGCGGGTTAGTGACAAAATCCTTCAAGAGTAAATGAAGGAACTCTTAAGTAAAAGAGACAAAATTATCTGAATTTTATAGCAATATGGGATGCTTAGAGAGCTAGATGAATATGCACAGACACACAGCCTCTCTTATATTACCATTACACAAATATTCATTTGACTGAAATGCTTTTGCCCCAGGGTTGACAGGGTTTTGAGCACTTGCATGGATGATTTTTTTTATTGAAGCAATATGCAAGGTGTTAAATAATTATGTACATTTGCCTGTACTTACATATTTTACTGCATTTTGCCATGTACCACAGATAGAAACATAGAAGCACAAGAGAAGAAGGAGTTTCTCTTTACATGAGAAAATAAATTCTTACTTTAAAGCATGTACTAAAAAGGCAGCAACTGTTAATTAAGGAAATCCACTAGTGGTGGTAAGCTATTAATATTCTGTGAAGTAACAGAAGGGCTAACTGTTGTGGGTAAATAGTAATTTTCTGTGAAGTAGAAAACAACCTTCTTCTTCCTAGGGAGCATTGTCCACTTTTTCTGTAAGCATTATTTTACCTTATGTAGACATAATTTTACCTATTTTACCCTGTGATTTTATTAACTGAAACAACACATTTCCCTGTCTTTCTGTTCAGCAAAAGAAATCAGTCTTAATTTCCTCCACTCTATCTCTTCAACTTCTCTTTATATGAATTAGCTCCCTTATGCTGCCTGTAGCACTATCAATTTTAGGCCAAATAGCTAAAAATGAATAAGAATAAAAAATCCTTCCCCAAGTTGACTCATCCTGAATAATTATCTGGGATGCTCATATTTTGGAACCTGGTAGGATTTCTAGACCAAGACAGTAAACATTGCAAAAATAGATTCAAAACTTGAATTTTCCTAAATTAAAGACTGTAAGGCATATCTTTTTTTCTATCCAACACTTATGATCTCTTCCAACAATGAAAAGTGGAAAGGTCTTAAAAGATTTTTGGCAGCAGTCTGGTAAAAGATATAAACTCTTTCCAAGCATAATATGAAAGAAAAACCATTTCAGATGACAGAAACAATATGCTTCAATTTTTCTCTTGGTTATGATTTTGTATTCCAGTGGTATTTGGCTTCCAAATTATTTGCTGTGGTTATTAAAGGAAAAAGAAACTTACGTTAACCACAGCAGAAGTAATGGGTAAGATCTGGCAGCACAGTCAACAATCAATTTTTTTGTTTCCCTGAGTGTCTGCATGTAGATGTTGATTTGTGGCTGGCAAGGTCTGAAGCTTGGTCTGAAGTTTGAAGAGCTCCTACAGTACCCTAGCATGATTCTATTTCTAAAGCATACATTTCATCTGGACAGGATCTGACCATGCAGTTGCTACAAAGTAAAGAAAAATCACAAGATTTAAATTGAAACAGAATAGCTCGAAACAGAATACCTAGCAGACACTTTCCATTCAAAATTTCAATGCCAGTTCATGTGAGTTTTGTGCATTTTATCAATGGTAATTCCTAACGCAGGAATAACACCCCCTGTAATGGATTGCTGCATGGAAGAAAGAAATACATCATCAATACCTGTCCCTAGTGAAGCAATAAAATGTTGCAGATTTCAGAGATAAAAACTTAATAATAAAATACGCTCTATATGGAAATAATATGATTACTTTTTGAATTGAAACAAAGATGGAAACTTTTCTGAAGTGGAAAACTGGAAGATTAAATCATTGCTTCTATCCCTCGACTGAAAGAAAATAAGGTATTACAAATATCATTCAACTTTTATTAGTGCATTACAGTAAATGAATAATGAGACTGTTCACCTTGGGAGCAACACAGGTGAAATTTATTAGGAGTGAACTGCCTCATTTTGTTGTACAACAATCTTGAGACCAAAACAAGAACTGAACTACCTGGACACTCAGTTTGGTTTGAAGAAAGAAATCAGGCTGTGTAGACTTCCACAATGAAAAAAATTGTCAGTGGTGAGGCCTTCCTATCTTGTCCTGCCTCTGGTGAATCCATTACAGCTTTTTTCATGTTACTTTTCATCAACCATATCTCATGTCTCCCAAGAAGAATACTTTTTTGTGCCTAACTTTTTGTCACAGATCATTAAATAACACAAAAGACATATGTTCTCATGGCATTAGGTTGTTTAAAAAGCAGCCATTTATTGCAGAAGGATGTGTAAGTTTCATATCTAGTCAGAGCTTGTGCTCATAAACCTCTGCCCAATAATAGATCAGTTTCCATTCTTGTCAGCAGCTCTCAGAACACAAAGGGATCTTTCCCAACTGCAGCGAGTGTTGGAAGCTCACAATAGTGTGAGGGCAGACACATTTTCTGTGCCACATTCTCAGAGATAGAGAAGACTTGCAAAAATGGAAGGGATGCAACAAGTTAAGTACCTTGCACTTTTATTTTTCCCCACATTTGTTTATACTTTCTCTAACAGTTTCTAGAAAAGTGCATGAGATGTATTTAAATATTTTTTTAACAGTTACAGCTCCTTTTGAAACACCTGGTCTTTCAAAACATCAGAGTACATGTTAAGTATTCCATTAAGTTAGAATAAGAGCCTTTTCTAGAAGTGGGGAATGCAGAACAAGGGATACAGATCAACTCAAACATATCCCAGTAGGGTTAACAAACCAGTTTTATTTTTGTTGCTTGTCTCAAGGTTTGAAATATGACACCAAGTGCTCATAAAAATTATATGTATGTGTGTGTGGATATTTTTCTGGGACTCTGTCTTGTATTTCTCAGCATCTGTATTTCTTCTTGATTCACAACTGAACCTCTCAATTCAGGTGCTCATGTTTTTTACTTCTGAATTGCTCTTTCCTCTGTTGGCAGCTTAATTGAGCTTCCTTTGCCAATAAGGTGGATCTTCAAGAACACAGTCTCTGGAGATGCTGTCAGGGGTAAGGTCTAGGCTGGCATCATGCTTGCATGAAGAGGTATGCACTCTTGGGATTGGTATGAGATGACAAAAAAGGAGTTATTGTATTCCTCCTCTTCCTTGTAGGGCACTGGCAATATGAACTTCTGCTCTGTCTTTGTCACATACCAGGCTTGGCTTATTTGTTAATCCCCTACTCAGCCACTGCCGAGACTCACTGCCATGTTGGCATTCTCATGTTGCTCGTTAAAGACTTAGACAATTATATGATCCAATACTTCTCCCCTTCTCACACATTTTATCAGTAAGAAAGCAGGGTACAAGACAAAAAAAGTAAACTAAGATGGTTCTTTTCGGTGTCTTTTAATCAGTCATTTATTTTTGAGTGCTGTCTGACTAGTCACTAAATTACAGGCTAAAAGTCCTTTCATACAGCCACACACTGATTTGACTGTCATACGTCGACTGTTGAAGGCCATAGCACTTGAAAGCTCTTGAGAAACATATACACCTGATTTAACCATTTCAGTCCTTATGAAGATTTTGCTCAAAAATTACAGGAACTATCATAAAGGTACTCAGGAGACACTGAAGTAAACATCGGTTATAATGCTGAAAATGGTCCAAAGGAACACTGTAAAATATGAGGCCTGTGTACAACACTCCAATTCTGCATTGGTTTTAAGAAAATTTAGTCTAGTAGCATTCAATTAATTTATCCCAAGAAAAAAGCACTAAAAGGAATTTACTGAGATGAATAAAAAGCACAATCATTACCTAGACTTTTGAGATTCCAATTAGTAAATGAAGCTGTGAAATTGCTTTGTGTTAAAAGAGTATTAACAGCTATGTTAGCCCTTGACTAATATTTTATAGTTCAGGCCATTATTACATTAGAGCCCATTGCATGTCTTCCTGCAAAGTCATTGACCTATACTTGGAATATAATTTTAAGAGTTTGCTACATTTTGGAAGCTCCTAGTCCTGAAGAGACTACTGTAAACTGAAGCTACCCATGCTACCTGTTCCTTGCAGACAGATTTGTGGTAAAATAGTGCTGAATCTTTGCTTCAATGGTGATGAAAAATACTGTATTTTGGCAAATGATGCAAACAGCATCTAACTCAAAGAAAATTATGCTAGGGTACAGCACATTCAGTACTGTAAGCATGTGCTTTGTTGTGTCAGTGATGAGAAGTGGTGTGAACTGTGAGTCAAATCCTAGCTTGCGGAACTGTGAAACATAATTTTTCCACATTAATTCTGGCCTCCCTCCAGGGCTGAGACTGCAAAGATGCCTTTGGACATCTGCAAAGGCAAGGGTCTGATTCCCAGCTCCATGCTAGAGGACCTGGCCTGATTAGTGCTACTGCTTCTTTCTTCAAATTTGGAGGTAATTCATTTGGTCTCTTTCAATTTTCAATTTCTGTTATTAAAAAAATATTACGAAAAGAGATTTTATTAGCCATCTATATTGGTCATAAATTACCATATTTTGGCACTTTTATTTAGAAAATTTCTAAATATTGCAAGTATTTTATGGTGAAAGCAAGAAAAAATGTGGTTTTTTAATAAGGGAATGCAGTAGGTTTGTATTAGCCCTTTCATTTATTACAATCTTTTAAAATATTTATCTTGGAAAAGTATATTTAAAAAAAAAAGAAATTAGGTACCCAAAAGCTCTACTTTGTTCAAAACTGCTTTGAATATTTAAGTGAGAGAATGTGAAACTATGTAGGGACAGGATCTTCACGTGTGTATTTAAACAAGATATAGAAAACATGTAAGAGCAAACAGCTGTAATAAATGTTATAACCCTGGTGACAGTGACAAATACGCAAAAATATGTTCCTCCTGAATGAGGATTATAAAGTTCTATGAAGTCATACCATATTCAGTGAAATCTGAAGGCTGTATCACCTTAGCCTTTCACATGATGCTGTTCAGGAAAGTCCACTGTTGTGCTTGCGAAAGAGGTTAGGATGCAGCAGACCTGTCACATGACAGTGTTAAGTCCCAATACCAAACTTTTATATATCTAAACACAATAAAATTTGCCACGTTAAAAACTGATTAAATTACAAATTCTTTTCTCAGTTAATCCTGGCCTAATGCAGTACAATTCAAAATAATTTTCCCGGTTAAAGGCTAGATGCAAACTCAACTGAGGAGCACAGCAAACTAGCCAGAAAACCAGACTGAGGATGTTTTTTTAGCAACCACAGTGACAGTCGCTGAACAGAACTTGGAAGAAAAGCAAAATCCACTGTAATGTACTGAGTCGTTATTGTTAACAGCAACATAACTCTTCCGTAACAGCAGTAACATGGGTCTCAATGGGGGAAACATAGCAGGAGGTCATGGAGTGCTCTTCCAGCATGCTGAGGAAATGATCCCTGGTGAACGCCCAAATACATCTTGAAACATCAGAAGTGCTGGTACTTAGCTCATGTGAAGCATGAGTTACAAATATATTACGAGGATGTACATGCTTAAAGCTGCGGTTATATGAAGCTTGTCATCTGTATAGCCCAGAGGAGAAGGATTAAATTGTGCAATCCTAGTTAGAAGCTGAATAGATGCACTAGGACTTGGAGCTGAAAGGGGTAAAATGCCACAGCAAGCAGTGGCAAAGGAAACAAGTTTTGGCCTTTCCTGGGCCATTACGACACCCAGAATGACATTATGAATGGTGATATATAAAACCTAATGCTACAGGAGAAGCAGGAGCTCCATCTTTCCACTTTAAAACATTCTCATAGCTCTAAAACCTTCACGGCTTGAGCTGACAGAGGCTCCTGGGTGGGAGAAGTGCTCTTTCATTTGTCCCATGAAATCCCATTCAGGTTCTGCTGTCATATGAATAGCTGATAATTGGCATTTCCTTTCACTCATTTACGTACCCCAGGAAATTGAAGCAGTCTGCCAACCCAGCCTAAGGCACGTGGGGTGGAGAGAGGCATGCTGGCAGCTGCAGGCAGCGCAGCATTACCTGTACAAGGTGCTAATCCCCTTGGGAATGGGGCTACGAAGGAGCTGATATGAGGTACTTCAATGTCACTGACCAGCTGAGTGAATGGTCACTTTTTTTGTTCTTTCAACAGGAGCATTCACCAGCTGACGACTACAGCAAAATGTCAGGAGTAACAAAGCTCAAGGGCACTTGTTGATATATAAAAGAAAGATTTTTGTAATAGCAAAGAGAAGTTCTGAGTCTGGGAGTAGGGATGGGATGTTCAGTATTTTGGGGGTTTTTTTACTACTAAAATAATATAAATTTCCTGATTTTTCTCCTGAAGAAAATACTTTTGTGACAATGCAATTAAAAAAACATAATTAGAAGCAATATTTAGATGAAAGCTGAGCACTTGGACCTTCAGTAACACGCTGCTTACTACTGTCTATAGAACCCCATAGTCTGATGTGCCTATGACAGGAAAAAAGACATAACTGAATTACATCAGCTTAGAGCTCAAAAAGTTTTCCCTTCATCAGTAAGGAGATACGCTGTGCACCCACAAGTCCGAATTAAGTTACACGGGCAGCAAGATGTCTGACGGATGAATTGGAGTTGAAGGGCCAGAACTGTGGGAAAAATAACAAGGTTTTTTTAAATAGTTAATTGCAAAAGGCAGTTCAGGATGAGGATGGTCACCTCACAAACATGGACACAGACAAGGTGGAAGTGTTTAGTGCTTTCTTTGCTCTATCTTCAATACTGTTAATGGGCTAACGGTGTCCCAGGGCTGTGAGCTGGAGAAACACGGCTGTGAGAACGATAAGCTCACAGTCAAACCTTAAACTGTAGAGGATCTGCTAGTCCAGCTGGACCCCTATAAATCTGTGAGGCTTGATGGGAATGACTGAGAATCCTCAAAAAACTAGATGGTGTAATCTCAATGATTTTTGAATGGTCTTGGGAATCTGGAGAGGTCCCAGCTGACTGGAAGCTGGCAAACATTGTTCTGGTCTTCAAAATGGGCAAGAAGGAGGACCCTGGAAACATCAGGCCTCTCAGTCTCACTGCAGTGCTTGCAAGGGTTATGAAGAAGGTTTTTATGGGAGGTATTGAAAAACACCTGAAAGACAGACAGCACAGTCACTGGTCACAGCCAGCATGGTTTCATGTGGGAAAAGTACTGCTTGTAAAACCTGATTTCCCTTTTTATCAAAGTAACCCACTGTTCTGGTTATAGCAGGAGTAGAGTTAATTTTCTTCACAGAGGCTGGAATGGGCTATGGTTTGTATTTGTGCTAAACACAGAGTTGATAATATAGAAATGTTTTTGTTATTGCTGAGCAGGGCTTACACAGAGCCAAGGCCTTTTCTGCTGTTTGTACTTTCACACTGGTGAGGAAGTTCGGGGTGCATGGGGGTTTGGGAGGACACAGAGCCGGGACAGGTGGGGCAACCTGACCAGAAGGATATTCCATGTGACATCATGGTCAGTGTACAAAGTGTGAGGAAGAAGAAAGAAGTGAGGGGACATTTGGAGGTGTTTATCTTCCCAAGTAACAGTAATAGGTGATGGGGCCCTGCTCTCCTGGAGCTGGCTGAACACCTGGCTGCAATTGGAAGAAGTGGATTAATTCCTAGTTTTGCTTTTTTTGTGTGCGTGACTTTGCTTTTGCTATAAAACCATCTTTATTTGAACCCATGACTTTTCTGTCTTTTACCCTTTCAATTTTCTCCCTAATCCCACTGGTGGGGGAGGGAGAGAGTAGCTGTATGGAGCTTGGTTGCTGGCTGGGGTGAACCCATGACACCCACTAGTTGATCAAGGGAAGCTGGTTGATATAATCCTTTTGAATTTCAGTAAAACTTTTGATTATGTCTCTCATAGTGTCCTTATGGATAAAATGTCCAGCACACAGTGGGATAAACACATCATGGGATGGGTGAGCAATTGGTTCATGGATCAGGGACAAAGGGTGACAGTGAATGGGGTGACATCAGACTGGTGACCTGTCACCAGTGCAGTTCCCCAGAGCTCCATCTTAGGCCCTGTGCTCTTCAACGTCTTCATAAATGACTTGGATGCAGGACTGGAAGGGATTCCAAGCAAGTTTGCAATTGGGAGGAGCCATTTTTTCCCTTGAAGGAGGGAGACCTTGGCAAATTAGAGTGCTGAGCGATCACCAACCATATGAAGCTCAACACAGGAAACTGACAGATTCTGCATCTGGGATGTGGCAACTCTGGATGTATGGACAGACTGGGGAAGGAGAGGCTGGAGAGCAGTGCTGTGGAAAGGGGTCTGGGGGTCCTGATCAGTGAAAAGGTGAACATGAGTCAGCAGTGCCCTGGCAGCCAGGAGGGCCAAGCGTGTCCTGGGGGGCATCAGGCACAGCATTGCCAGCTGGGCAAGGGAGGGGATTGTCCTGCTCTGTTCTGGGCTGGGGCAGCCTCAGCTTGAGTGCTGTGGGCAGTCTTGGGCACCACAATATGAGGAAGATATCAAGCTATTAGAGAGTGCCCAAAGACGGGAAACGAAGGTGAAGGGCGTTGAGGTGATGTCATATGAGGAGTGGCTGAGGTCACTTGATCTGTTCAGCCTGGAGCAGAGTAGACTGAGGGGAAACCTCATCGCCGTCTGGAATTTCCTTGTGAGGGAAAGGGGCAGATAGTGATCTCTTCTCTCTGGTGACCAGTGGCAGGATGCAAGGAAATGGCCTGAAGTTGTGTCAGGGGAGGTTCAGGACAGATATTAGAAAAAGGTTCTTCACCTAGACAGTGGCTGATGGTCCTAGCAGGTCTTTTCCAACTGAGAGTTTCCTCTGATTTTGTGATTCTGTGATTTCAGGCATCACATCTTTCACACGCTTAGCTGAGCATGGTGTCATTTGCGTGACTAACCTAGGGGAATTTGTAATTAATATGTATATTTCAACACACCCGTATTCAGGCACATATAGATGTAAATAGGGTGATCTTAGACAAATGATATCTGCCATGCAAAGCACTGGAAATAGATTATTCAGTTGACTGGGGCAGTTTATAAGGTAGAACATCAATGAACAGCAATGATATAATGTTATTACAGCATGAGCACTGCATGATGGAATGATGTACAGAAAGCAACTGACACAAAAAGGCCTAGTGGCATAGTTTCTCCTTAGACAAAATTTCCACTAATGCTTCCAAAACCAGAGGGAGGCATTGACCTCTTACTACTTACCACTAGCACAGCTTTCAGGAACAGGACTGGGCCATTAGACAGCATTTTTCATCCCATGAAATCCCATGCGCTTTCCAAATTATTTCTATTTACAGGCAGATAGATAAAACTTTATCCATGACAAACCTGGTGACCTACAGGGTAAAATGCAGCAGAAACCCTGCACACCATTTTAAAAGGGCAGCTGTTATCCTGGATCAACCTGTCACTGTGTCTGCTGAGGACTGCAGAGTTTAATAACTCATTCCTACAAAAAATATTAAAGCAGACCTCTAGGGACCACAGATGTCATCTACTTTTATCCTAAGCCCACTCATTGCATCACCACAGAGGGTTGTTCACCCATATCTGCTCCAGATCAGCTGTGGGAGGCTGGGTTTTCCTCCATGGTTGTCACTCAGCTGCTGGGTAGGACAGATATGCTGTTTATGAGGTCTGACATGGTATCAACCCAAGGTGACTTTGCAGTGAAAACACTTGTGAAATAGAGTTCCTACATGGGCAGTCTGTAGCAGTGGGTCAAGCCCACAGACTTCCTTCCCCCCAAAAAAACCTGTGGAGTCCCAGGGACTAAGGCCCCCCTGGGGTGGAGCCAAGGGTGGATTGCCCCAGAGAGGGGTTGAGTTCTGCCTCCTGTCCCTCAGCCCATGATGGTATTTCATATCTCACTCTCTCCTCCCTTCCTCCTTCCCGATTGGTCCCTGTCCCTTTGTCCCTCCCTGGTTCCTCCCCCGTGCCGTTCCGAGATTGGTTGTTACCCTCAGAATAAAGTCTGATGCCCCACTGGCCCAGGGGTCTCTTGCCCCTGAGCTCAGGCAGCTGACAGCTGCGTGACTGTGTGTCTGATTTGCTCCGGGTGAGGTAACCTCCCTTTGCAGCCTCTGGCTCGTGGACACAGCGTGGCTGCCCCAAGGAAGGTGCGGCTCGTGGCTAGGGGACTCTCCCTGACTGCAGTGAACCTGAAGCTTGGGGACACTTGCAGACGCCACCGGCGAGCTGCTGACCGAACCCTGGTGGTCAGCTGGTCCAGCCCACGCGACCGGCTACAGCAGTCTATGTGCACTCATGGCAAGATCATGATATACTCTTGCAATTAATATTTTACACAGCAAAGAGTCTTCATGAAAATCAAGAACCAGTGGCATTAAGGCACTTTCTAATACAGGCAAGAATATCACCACTGGTCTCTGACATAATTTGTGTTAGATACAGAGAATCTAGTGAATTACAAATAATAAACAAATCCTGGGATCATATTCACTGGCAGCTGAAAATATTAAATAAAGTCTTTACAAGCAGCAGTATCTTTCCTGGCTAAGTTGGCTTATGGAATGTCTGATGCACTCTTATGAATAAAACTCCAGTTCTGAGCTGAGGTTACCTATACTTCTGGTTTACTGAAGAGCCTCAAACCTGGCTGCATTACAAAAATGCTGAGAGGCACTTCAACATGGCAGCCTTGGCTGTTCAAACTGAGATATGAGATGTCACAAAGCATTACATGGTAAATACTTCTACTGATAGACACAAGTCTACAGCATTTGGATGTAAAAATAAATTTTTGGAATTTTGGCATTATCTCTGGAGAGATTTCTGGTGTGACAATGGTGATTACAGAAAGAATTAAAAATCAATAACATTCAAAACTATGAAAAGAAAGACTTGATGGCCATTAACTACTAATGAAAAAAGTTCAGCAGGGGTGTGATATAGCCAACAACTTGTATTTTAACATACTGATAATGAATCCCAGCATAGCCATTCAAATCAAATTCAGTATGCTTTCTTTTGTCCCTATGGAAATTTAAATCAATAATACTGGCACTATCCATATATACCTATATGTATATATATGAATACATATTTCTGATTTACAAAATCCTGTTGCATTGTTTTACTCTCATTTCATTCAGTTTTTTAACACAGTGATGTGCATTGCTATTTTTCCAATCAATTTATTCTGTTAGTATTTTTCATCATTTTAAATCCCTACATTAAGTCAATAATGTTGATTACTTACCATAAGCATTGCGAATGCCATTCTAATATAGGTTATTTGCAATTTGACATTCTCATCTATATGCATAATTCCACCTGGAAAATGAAATGAAACCCTTGATTCAGAATCTGAAACACTTAGAAGTAATGATCCTGTTTACTGATTTACTGAAGTTGTAGGTTTTAAGCGCTATTCAATAGATGAAACAAAAAGCACTATCAGGCAAAAAGGAAGCATCTGAGTTGGTTTAGGAAGGATTCATACCACATGAATAATAGGAATTTGTCGTGATTTTCATTGTTTCAGATATCCAAGAGAGTTACTTAATGCTGTTAACCTTATTAGTGCTTCAGTTTTCTTACAATTCAGAAAATGAATTCAATAAACTCAATGTAACAGAAAATGTAGCACTCAACAACTCAATTATTTGTCAGAATCCCTTTTTAGTATTGTTAGTTTATTAGTGTGTGTCTGATAATGGCTATATTTTATTTAAAATTATTAAAATACATGGGAAATGGAACTGGAAGTGCTTGGGTTCTGTGTGAACCATAAGACCAAAGAAGTGCAAAAAATTACTTACAGCCCTTCACTGGTACTGATACCATTAATAGCAGCAGTAGCATAGTGATTGAGCACAGTGAGCATCTGAAAGTGAGTTTGACATGATATCTGTGCCCAGATAGGGCTCTTCTGAGGACCATTTTAAAGCGAAGGATGAACTCACAGTTACAATAAGGGTATGAAGATGGAACTACCTGGAGGCCAATTTGGACCAATCCATTCTAATTTCAGAGGCAGCACAAAATAGGTATTACACTGTACTTTGGGTGACAGTGTGAGACGAAGACAGGCTGTCAACAACCCAAAGTGTATTTTGCTGTTACACAGTAAATGGTAGTGAATAAAGCCAAAACCAAAAAGTGTGTTTTGGAGGGCAGATGATTTGCTTTTTTTTTGTTTCCCACTTCTACTAGAATTGAATTTGAAGCCTTGGTGAATGTGGTGCCTTTAAGTGATTCATCTCTATTCAGATGATATTATTTCAAATTCAAATTTATAAGCATAAATTAAGGAAAATTCATTCTCACATATCCACGACCTTTCAAAGATTTTCTCAGCCATTACTACACTGCAGATGATCAGTTTACTTCCTGATCTAAGCCTTTCACTTGAGATTTTAAACATATTATTTATCTCAGAAACATCATTAATTTAGTACTCATTCTTATTAGCATAGAATTAGAATAAATCCAGGGAAAACAATTGAGAGAATTAGAAATATATTACTAATTTTATGCAGTTTAAGGAGCAGATGTGAAAGCTTGTTTGATGGCATATTTTTATTCAGAATTATTTTAGGGATTATCTAAGAGCTGTACTGTGGATTATAGAAAAAGAGTAATTTCAGTTTAATTTAGCCCTATGAACATGTGAGAGTATTTCAGACAGGTGAAATATACCAAGGGATGTCTTAAGCTACCACTCCAGGGACTACGAATAAAAAAAAGTCAATTGCCAAGTGGAGTTGGCATTTTGCTAAGTCTGGATATCATTGTCCTAGAAATCTTGAGGATACTTTGAAGCAGTCTTAAGAGAAGATATTGCCTACTGGAGTTCCTTCTTAGTGTAAGTTTCACTGCAATTTATTTTAGTTCAAATATTCTTGTGACATAAGATTATACTCTTGCTCTGGATATGCATATTCATATCACCAACTGAAATTGTTGAAAGCTCCATATCCTTGCTTCTGTGCCAGCTGACTTACTTTATGGTTTGTGTCTTGCAACTGGAAAATAGTAATGAAAGCCAGACCAAGCTTTTTGTGATGCACAGGCACTAAGATGCCAGTCCATTTGAGCTGTCTGCCCATCTGCTCATTTGTCTCTGCTGTTTCTTTTGGACTTCAGCAGGGCTGTTCTGTGGTTTCTCTCTCATTTGCTGTACCCAGATCCTAACCCAAGCAAAACAAAGCCCCAGGACCAGCATTAATGCTTCACAGTACCCCAGCAACACATTTATGGGCACTGACCATCACAGTAAGGTGCTGCCAGAGCATGCAGATTATCTCTTCTGTCTCAGGTGCCTTCCTTAATATAAGGATAAAACATTGAAGTTTTATTACTTTACAGAAAAAATCCAGTGTCTACTATCACCCTTTTATTTTCCCCCCTCACTCTTCCTATTCCTGACATCTTTCTTTTTTAAGTGGTTAACAGGAAACACCACTCTTTACAGTCCCATTTGTCAAATACCCCTTACTAATGCTGAAGACTATTACTTAGTTATCAGCATACTTGAGCAGTCTGATTTTCCTGCTCTGACCAACTTCTTTATTACAAGACACACTATCTGAATCAGCTCGGATGATCCTCTGTTATTAACTGTTGATCTTCCACTGCCTGTCAGTGCCATAAAGCCAGGTGCCATCAAGTGGCAATGTTTCATCAGATGCTTAGCAGAAACTATCCAAGTTTACTGTTTATAAATGAAGTATTTGTTAAATTAGTGTATACAACTAATTTATACACTCCACTTACTCCATATACCTTAGAGAGACTGACACAGTGAATTATGAAGTCAAATCTTAAGCAAGAAGAAGCCTATAAAGATTAAGTCCTTGTATTCTTTTTCAAGCAATTATTAGCACTACCCTGCTAAGCAGAGATCAATCATAATTGAGGAACTGAGAGAGGGCAATAAACAAATTACTAGTGTTTTTTCTGAGACCTCTTGGTTTACAGACTCACTGTTATTTAATCCAGAAGCTCAGTAGACTGTAAATTATCCATTAAAGCTGTCACTGACCCCTTGAAAAGGGTTTACTTTATGATAAGGGTTCAAGAAAAGAAATCTGCCTTCTTGTTTCAGATGGAATGGGACAAATTGCAACAGATTCATGATCATCACAGCTGTAATGTCTATGTCTTAATGATGGTCAAGTGGTTTAGAGGTTTCTCTTGACACACATCAACATTTAAATTTACCAGCTTAACTATGTGGCACTTGGTGTCCTCTCCATCCTTCAGTACCTATTCTGAAATTCACAGCAAAAAAAAAAATGAAGGTGACCAATAGAATTAGCCATTCAACAGAAAGGTGAACTAAGTAGCAAGTTACAGTACTAGAAAAATTATTTCTTTTTCTTAACCAAACCTGAAGCTTTAAGATCCATGATGGAGACTGCAGTATACCTTAGAAGTAATCAGGACTGCATCATCATGCAGCCACAGCCCATCTCCCAGCCACATTAGCTAATATTAACAGAGTTGAAAGGATCTAGAATCCATCTTGCAGAGTTCACTGTACCCTTGAAATATTTGTGTTTTCATTTTCCTTCTTTGCTGTTGCTGTTTATGTTTTGGTTTTTTTTGTTTTTTGTTTGTTTGAGGGTTTTTTGTTTTAGTTTTTTTTTGTTTTGTTTTCTTTTTTTTTTTTTTAATTGATTTGTTTTATTGATTTGTTTTATTTGGTTTCCCTCACCCATCTTGGGTAGTAAGGAACAAGAATATAGTTTTTGCATCAGGGTCCATGTGCTAGTATACTAGGATATCTACATATTGCAATGAAGCTTGAACTATAACCATGCACAAAGATAATTATTTAAATGAAAGAGACCTTAATCTTTGCCTATCCACTATCCCAGTGCAATAGCTACAAAGCAGACGAATTAATGTTTTGGTTCTCTTCTAAATTCCCTCACTCATTGGGTGAAACGTTAAAGAGACTCTATTTTGCTTTCAGTTATTTTTATTTCATTTGTATATGTAGGCAGTTGATAGAGCCCCAAATTGTGTCAATTCCAGTGTGCTATGCACAGAAATATAAAGAAGTATACAATTGCTACTCAGAAGAGTTTAAGGACAAAAATCTAAAGGACAAGACATGGTCAAGGCAGCGATATCAGAAGTCACAACATTTTTGCTCTCTCAGAAAATAATGAGAAGCACTATAAACACCACAATATTTAAAACTGTGTGTGTATATTCCAATTTTTGAGTTCAAATTTCCAGAACTTCTGTAAATATAACACCAAACCCCCCACCCTCTTAAAACCCCCAACTTTCTGACCCTCTTAAAACCCCCAGATTTCTTTCAATTAAGTGTATAAATTGTATATTGATTATAGGTTTCCTCTTTATGTGTGTAACATTAAAGAAGACACTAAAAATAAAATAGATTTGCAAATAATAATACAAAAATCTAGTCGCCACAAACACTGTCACAATGCCCAGAATGAAGTAGAATAGGAGGAAAAAGAAATATGACACATCAGAGAATATAAAGGAAGAAAACCCACAAATGTATTTACATAGATCGTTTCTTTCTGGAATCTGCCAAAATTTCTTCATTGCCAGAATTTATAGAGATCCAGAGTGACATAGCTACAAAAAGGGCAACTATAGTAGGGAACTATCATATAATACGTGACTAGCATTTATTTTTCTGCTTTGTCCAAAACTCATAAAAATTACCTTGTCCTAGACGTCATTTGGATCGTCATTAACTGACGCTAAAAATTCTATTTTCTATTAAAAATCACAGAGCACAGTCTGTGAAATCACAGAAACCAATGATGGCAAGACATCATGTGTTGTTTTAATCAAAACAAGGAAAAAACTCATCCAGTTTGCAGAAGAAAAATATATATCTTTCATGGATTTGAATTGCACCTGTCATCTATAATTTCCCTCCTCAGCTGGTAGACCACATAGAGTAATAGACAAGCAAGAGCAAGATATAAAAAATGCTTTCCCAAGTGTTGGTTTTGTCCACTTTTCTCACTGTTTGCTTAATGACAGTCATAAAAACTAAGTGGCCAGATTACAAAGATTTAGCGAAGAAAAACGCAATGCTGCCTCTACTCCACTACATCCAACCCCAAAAAATATAATGGTATCTACAAATTGTATCTTACTATTTATAATAAAAACCTCATAGCACTGCAATCTTTGTGTATTACAATATCAGAAGCTTACTGAGGAAGGAAAGAATCCTGAGGCAATATTTTCACATACATTAAAAACGTATATGTAGGATATGATATCCCATTAACAGGCATCATATGCCTCCTCTGGAGATGTTAATTCCTAATCTCATCAGGGAAATGCATGTGTGTACTGTGCATATGTTTATCAGTAATGTTTTATAAATTGTCTGTCTCTAGATGAGAGTTATATACATCTGAAATGTTACACTGATTTTGGTATTAAACTTAACAAAAAATCTGGTTGTTCCAAAATTTAGTATATTTGCCATATCATGATTCAGCAGCAATTGATAAGCAATGAGAAGAAGCAACACTTTCAAGGAGAGCAAAGAATTGCTGGGCTTAGTCTTAGCCTCTACTCTAGTGAATCTCAAACTGAAAATAATGAGATTCTTCCAACTAACCAATTTAGTACTGTGTCTGTTTACAGCCTTGGTGTATACATTTTGATTGAAAAAAGGTATTATTTGAGCATAAAACTTTTATTCATAAGTACTAGAGCTTCGTTACTGTGCCTGGCAACAGACAATCCCTGTTAAAATTAATGCAAACTAGAAAGCACACTCCTACTTTCAAAAGCTGATTATTGTAAAATTTTTCCTCAATGAACACTTTTAAAGGTTTCCACTGTGAGCTTAGCTTTACTGTTATACATTTCCAAATTATGCAGACAAATATATGCAATTGCTCATGATGTCTTTATTTCATTGGATAAGAAAATTAAAGCAAATGGGAATTTAAAATGAATCAGGTAATGTTCAAAAAAAAAACAAACCAACTTCATAGAGGATTTATAACCATTTTTTAATGAATGTCTTACAGTAGAATGACTAGATCTTACAGATCTTCCTTACAGATTTCTTTTAACTTTTGTATATGAAGACTGGCATTTTGATTTGATTCTGAATTTTGTAGTAAATTGCTATAGTTCTTGACATTAAATTTTCCACTATATGCACTCTTCACTGATTTTTTTATTGTAATCTGAGTCACTCAAGAACAGTGAAAATCTGGCACTTCAGGATCTTTCATAGCAGAATTAAATGAATGCAAGTAATTAGCAGCTGTGTGAGGAAAATGACTTTTTGGTGATATAAGCTTGAAGTGTCAGGGTACAAAATGTTTGCTTTTCATGTTATGACTGTGAATCCTTAAGGTGAGGGGATAGATATGCAATGAATAAAATCTCTGATGATTTTATAAAGTCCTGAAGAACTACTGAATACATTTATACACCCACAGAAGTTGTCCTACAAGGTTTGTAAAACAGCAGGAATTCCTATGAGGCTGTAAAACCTCTCAGATGTCTGAGGGTTTCTCAAATCCTTGTGAGATCTTGTGGAACTTGTAAACTGTCAGTAAGGTGCTGCAGAGTTTGTATACTTTGGCTGGACCTGAGACAAAATCTGGGGTTCCTGCAGCAGCTACAAAGCCTACCAGGACATTTGAATTGCTCACAATATTAATACTTCACCAAGAAAAGTACAATTAACCTCTCTAAAACAGCAACATGCTCTCTAACATCACACAGATATTTGTAGAAGCAGTTTAGGATATGAAGAATCACCAAATCATGGAGTTACCGTTTCTGTATCAAGCTGTTGAAGATGAAAATAATCTTAAGAGGTTGATGATCCTTTTATTGCAGTTCTCCAGACAAACTTAACTGTACATATTTGGCAAACAAAACATCTACAATTTAAAATCAATGGATATTCTGAAAAGCCTCTCAAGAAATAAAATCATAGATAATGTTTTGTCAGGATCAACTTGGCTGAAAATGAATCCGGCTGTGGTTTATCTGTGACATAAACAACCTCGAAAAAAAGCAGTGATTTGTATCAGTGCATGGGTTAAAAAAGATATTGTATCTTTTGCTACCTGAGGTCCTTTAAAAATTGTTTAAAAAATGTTTATATCTTCAACTACTATGAAGTCCTTTATAAGCTACTCAGGTTTTGTTTCTCTGAACCTAACAAAGTTCAAGCCTTTCCTTGGCCTTCATCCCTGCTAGTAGAAAACCTATGTATTTGAGTCAGCAGACAAAGTGTATGAAGACAGGGAGGAGTCATCACAAAATGTTGATACCCTGTGGAGTGACTTAAACTGGAGGAGTCCTCACACAACATTTTACTTCTTCCATAATTGTTTCTGCTTCTGATATAACTAACTGTATCACCTTCAGAAGATCTCTGGTAACTATTACATTCCATTTTCCATGGAAAAAAAAAAAGTCAAATATCAGTTATGGCGTAATGTCCTCCATTGAAGTTATCAGCATGTAATAAATAGAAATCTATGTTTGCGTTACTGAGCTTTTACATATTATCTGAATTGCATTGATAGGAAGGCAAAACATGGGTGTAGAGGAAATTTTTGTCATAAATGGAAATTCATTTTAAATAAACACTTTGCAATCTCCTCAGGTGCTAGGTCATGCTCGACATTGACTCTATTTAAAAATGCATCTTATTAAGGGTACAGTTTTTACTTTCATCCCTTTGTATCTCTCAGCTGCTACACCTTAGAACATTACTTTAGGGGAAGTAGGATGTTTAAATGCTGTGTGTGGAGAGCAGAGCAGTTCTTTGTAAACCTCTGTCATTGCTTCTTATATGGATGAATACATAATACTTCCAAGTACACAAATCACATTTTAGATTTAGATCTCATTTACATAATAAGTAAGAATGCAGAAAATGTTCCAGAGGGCAAGCAAACACTTTGAGGATAAAATGGAAAGAAATTTCAAGAACTGTTTCCTTGTTGGTTTCTTTAGTGTGTTTTAAACCTAAGAGATGGTTATTGCAAAAAACAATGTTGTTCTCAGTCTGTTTGCAAGTAAAGCTGGAACTTGATGGAAACCAGAAGAAAGAACATGTTAAGATTAAATTCTCAAGCAAGTAGTGACAAACTCCTTGTCCTCAAAGCTTGTATAAATAACTTTCCTGTGTTTTTTTAACCTGTTTCTCCTGCTCCCCAGCCAACCCAGCAGTAAGGCTTGTCACTCTGATGGTTCACATCCATCTCCTTTTATTGATGTCCACTTTGGTATCTGTACGGATCATCAATATTGCTGCCTCTCTGGCAGCCACTGGGAATGGCAGGGCAGCCTTGCAGGACTTGGTATGTGGGGGAAGGCTCAGCTCACTGCCGGACTCATGGTTCCAGCCAGATGCTGGTACCAGGCTGTCATAAATCTTTTAGGTGACCCAGGTGAACTCTGAGTCTCAAAACTCACTGAAAACTGATCAGGCCTCTGTTTAGTTTAACAGGCCCTTTTCAGTGACAAGTGAAGGATTCAACAAATGCTCAACCAGATATATATTAGTTGAAAAATTAATAGCTTTTAAAAGAATGTTTGACCATTGTTTAGGGCTGTCTGTCGATCCATTATACTGATACATTACCAACTTGGTCTATGCCAAACTGGAGATGGCCAGCAAAATGCAACTTTGGTTATTATTTTTTTCCCTCCCCTGCCTCCCCATGCACTCTCTACATCTTTGGGGGCTTCATAAGGGCCTCATGTGCTGTGGTGGTCAGGATGACTTAAAGAAAGCAGCAAAGAGTACCTTATGCAGCTTATATTTAACCTTGCAATCAAACTGAAATTAAGCAGATACCCCCAGTGACCTGCCATTGACCTCCTGAACATCTAAGTTAGGGTCAGTTGGGGCCCAGAGTAGGAGGTCAAAAGCTGGTCAGTGCTCTTCAGCTTCAGCATGTTGGAATAGAGAGACTTAATTGATGTGATTTATGCAATTTGCACAGACAGGTTAAGGAGACCTTAAAACATGCCACAGTGCTCACTTACACTGGTTACACCATCCACTGGGAAAATAAATTCTAATTGTCCATATGAAATCTCTTGTTTCCATATGAAATCTCTTGTCTTGAAATACGCCTTGAAGTATTTTACACCTTGTATAGAGATTCATACCCACACTCAACATGGCAAGGTTAGTGTTTCCACATTTATTGAAACAGTGTGAATGCACCAAAAGAAGCATTTTACAAAGCTGATTAATCACAAAGGCAGAATAACAACCAGTATTTTTTTTTGGTGGGGTGGGGTAGGCGGAAGGCATGACTAAATTTAAGGTTACAGTGGCAATTTGAACACAGTGAAGAATGATTTTTAACCAATCCATAGAGAACAATCTTTGGTACTTCCTTCTCAGTCTTTAAATTTCTTTCTTTTTTTTTTTTTTTTACCAGGAATTCTACAGTTGATGGAAAATTATCAGATCAATCATAAAGAAAAACTAAAAAAAATTTAAGAGCTCTTACCACTTTTTAATCAGAAGACATTTTTTGTTTTCCTGGTGAAGTTTAATACAGATTAAATTAATCTTAACTTCCACACCAAAACAGTTTCAAGGACTGTCCTAGCTGCTGCTCAGGCTCTAGGTCTTTGTAGAGCAGAAATTGCCAGTGATGTGGATTTTCTGACAGACTCATCTCTGACCACCAGACTTGTTTTTGCTGCTGATCAAAGCAAGAAATTGAAAGTGAAAGGGTAGGGTGTTTAAACCTTCTAAAGCTAACTTTTTTTCATTGTAGTAGTTCATAATTCTTTGATGTCTCTTACCCCTGATTTAATATAGCTAATTTAACAACATATTAGGGTATAATTGTATTTGACATAACAAAGGGGAGGAAGAGGTAAAATTTGTCATGCTCTACTGAAAAAAATGGCTTTAGCAGATGTGTAACTGCTTATTTTCATAAGTATGTTAAGGATGAAGTTTTAACAAGCTATAGCTGTGACCTAAGTTATATTTACATGAACTGTTTTGATCTGTTAGGTAATTGCATCATTATTAATAAATATATTTATAACCAGCTACCGAACAGAACAGTCCTGCTGGTTAAATAATAATTTATTTTAGAAGAACTTATACATATTATTTCAAAATACATATTACTCTGTCATAAGTATAATGAATATTTTTAAAGCTGCCAAATAGGTATTTATCCGAAAGCCTTAAACAGATAAAAAAGACACTTTTCAAGTCAATGACTTGAAAACTCATTGCAGCCTCCTACTGAAGTATCTTTTGCTTGTATTGAAATATAGGGAAAGCTATCAGCTTCTTACTCTGTGAACTCAGAGATTCAGGTAGACAATGCCATCCACTGATTTAAACATAAAAGGTTCTGCAAACAAGTAACAGGAGTAGAATATGATCTCTCACCAATCTTCAGAGCCAATTTTGAGAGCTGCGGTCCTGTTTTAACCAGTTATGTGCACATACATAAAAGAAAAAAAGCCAGCATTCCCAAAGCACAGAAGAGAGGTTTTTATACTAGAAGGTTCCACAGGTGACAGTTAAATTTTCTCAGACCAAAGAACAGAAGTTGGCCACATAAACTGTGGTTGATCAACTGCTACCTTTAAGTGCATTGCTGTGAATCAGCTGGTGCTTTGCTTTGCTCTCCACTATTTAACAGTGAGTATCCAGAGACAGGGTTCTTGAACAGTTACCAAATTACCACAAAACAAATTCTGGTTATAAGGTAATGAGTGAGAGACCTAAGCTCACATTTCTTTGATTACATTATACAGTACAAATTTAATACAACAAAATACAGCAAATAGTAAGTCCCACTATTATTTTATCTCTGAAAAGGAAACTTCCTGATAGACTGTCTGTCCACCCAAATTCCCACTTTTTTTTAATGCTATTCTTAGCTTTCTGAGGTGGTCAACTGGAAGGAGATCCCATTGTCTATATCTCATGGTCTAAAGCTATAGCTGTTGGTTTATCATTCAGGCTTTCAGATGATGCTGTTTAGGATTTATATTCTCCAATTTAGTAGTCCCACTGGGGGAAAAAAAAAAAAAGTGCATTGCTCCACTCCCCCCCCACTTCAATTGGAAGTACAAAAGGCAAGAGTAACAGCAACAATAATAATAACAAAAGTGTACAAGAGAGTGATTCACATACGAAAAAGCTCACTGCAGAGCCCGTGACAATAGGCAATACCAGTTGGCTCCCCTCCATGTTTTCTCGACTGGAAGGAACCTGTTTTCCCTGGAAGAGAGTCCGTTTACCCCACCCCCAGCAATGGCATGAGGTGGTATAGAATAATCTCCAGGTCGAGTCACACTCCCCCCTGGCTACTGCAAAAATGAATCCTCGCCTGGTCAGAACCTGGACAAGAGTCTATCCCACATCCTTAAAAAGTCTGTGACAGAGACCAAAGAAAGGAGAATATAATTTCTAAAATGTCTATTTTATTTATATATATTTTTGCGAGTTTAAATCACCAGTATTAGAAAAAATGATTTTTGGAGGTTCAGTTCAGGGAAAGCTTCAAAGCTAGTTTTAATCCTATCTGAATTTAACCTGAAACCTGAGCAGTATTTCTCAGAGGAACATTCAATGTGTTTCTAAAGATCGACTCCAGATAGAGTTACAAATAGTGCTATAATGCTGGATAATTCTTTGTGCACTGATAGTTCTGCAAAACACAGCAATCCCAATTTAAAAAAAAACCAAAAACCTCCACTTCTGAACACTCCAAAATATTTTCTTTGTGATTGCTTTAACACAAAAATTTCTTTCAAGTATTTTATTTTCTAGGTATAAAAAACATTCTAGATCAGTACTGAGAATGGTGAGAAGGGACAACCTTATAGCTGTTAAAAAGCAAAGGTTTTTGGAAAAGATACCAAATTTAAACAGAAACATAGTCAGAAGAATTTTGTATTGTGATGAAAAAGATCACAGAACCACAGGGTAAGCTGAGTTGAAAGGTACCCACAAGAATAATTTTGTCCAACACCTGACCTTGCACAACACCATCCCCAAGAGTCACACCATGTGCCCAAGAGTGTTGTGCAAACACTTCCTCAGCTCTGTCACGCTTGGTGCTGTAACCACTTCCCTGGGGAACCTGTTCCAGTGCCCAAACACCCTCTAGGTGAAGAAATTTTTCTTAGTGTCCATCCTGAACCTCTCCTGACAAAACTTCAAGCTATTCCCTTGGGTCCTGTCAGTGGTCACCAGAGAGGAGATCAGTGTCTGCCCCTCCTCTTCCCCTCAGTTGTAACTGCAATGTACCCTCAGTCTACTCTCCTCCAGGCTGAGCAGACCAAGTGACCTGAGTCACTCCTCACATGGCATCATCTCAACGCCCTATGCTCTCTTCATTTCCCTTCTTTGGACACTCTCTAATAGCTTGATATCTTTCCTATACTGTGGTGCCCAAGACTGCCCCCAGCATTTGAGCTGAGGCTGTCCCAGAACACAGCAGAGCAGGACAATCCCTTCCCTTGCCTGGCTGTCGATGCTGTGCCTGATGCCCCCCAGGACACACTTGGCCCTCCTGGCTGCCAGGGCACTACTGACTCATGTTCACCTGTCCATTGACCAGGACCCCCAGGTCCCTTTCCATGGCACTGCTCTCCAGCCTCTCCTTCCCCAGTCTGTCCATACATCCAGAGTTGCCACATCCCAGGTGCAGAATCTGTCACTTTCCTTTGTGGAACTTCATATGGTTGGTGATTGCCCAGTGCTCAGATTTGCTGAGGTCTCTCTGCAGGGCCTCCCTGCCTTCAAGGGAGTCAACAGCTCCTCCAGTTTTGTATCATCTGTGAACTTGCTTAGTATCCCTTCCAGTCCTGCATACAACTAGCTTACATTAAAGAGCACAGGGCCAAGGATGGAGCCGGGTGGAACCCCACTGGTGACAGGTCACCAGTCTGATGTCACCCCATTTGCTATAACTCTTTGTGCCTGACCAGTGAACCAGTAGCTCATCCATCCCATGATGTGTGATGGACATTTTATCCAGAAAGATAATGTAAGAGATAGTATTGAAAGCTTTACTGAAATCCAAAAGGATTACACCAACTGGCTTCCCTTGATCAAGGGAACCCATAAAGTGGCTTACCTTGCCATAAAAGGAAATCAGGTTTGATAAGCAGACTTTCCTCTCATGAAGTTGTGCTGGCTGTGACTGATGACTGCCTTGTCTTTCAGGTGTTTTTCAATACCTCACATAACAATCTTCGTCATAAGTTCATCAGGCACCGAAGCGAGACTGACTGCAGTTTCTGTGGTCCTCCTTCTTGCCCTTCTTGAAAACTGGGAAAACATTCACCAGCTTCCTCTCAGCTGGAACTTCTGATTGCCAAGACCACTCAAAAATCATCTAAAGATGTTTTGCTATGACATCAGCTAGCTCTGAGGATTCTTGAATGAATCCCATCAGCTCCCGCAAACATAGGGAAACAGCTGGAGCAGCATAATTTTAGGGAAAGAATTACCTTGGATGAGATCAGTTTGAGATCAATGTAATTTTCAAATACCAAAAAAATTTATGATTTGGAAAGTGACAATATATATTTACAGCTTCAGTACAAGAAACTGGCTTCTAAATAACTGGAAAAATGAACAGAGTTACAGGTTAGATATATATTATTTTCTGTATGGATTGCTGCATCCTTTCCAGGATGTCCTGGGGTGACGTTATGAAGCCACTTTATTCCTTAACCATCTGCTTAATGCCCAGGGCTGCTGTGCCTTTAAGATGAACCTGGGGTGGGGACCGGAGCCAGTGTTGGTTGAACAGCGACTGAACTGCGGCCGCAGGGCAGCTCAGTTCTATAGCCAACGGACCCAGGGGGGTGGGGCTGGAGCCTAATCGGCACCTGCAGGTGTTGGTTAAATGGCTCGGTCCAAGGGCCTGGGGAGAGACGGGGGATGGAGAGAGAGACGGCTCTGCTCTCTGCCCTGCTCTTCCTTGCGAGCTTTTGTTTGTTTGTTCTTTTCCTCCCCTGGCCTCCCTATTGTCCTTCCCTACTCTCCAGCCTGGGGAGTCCGTGAGGTGGTCCGCCAGCGGCCCCAGTGTGGTCCGGACTTCGAGGAAGCCACGCCCAGTGGGTGAAGGGGCGGAGCCACCGGATTCCACTGGCTTCGTCTGCTGCGAGGAGGAGGAGGAGGACTGGCATTCAGGAGTCAGCAAGGTTTGTTTTTTCCGTCTGCCCTCCTCTGGGCGGCTGACTGGACTCCCCTTCCCCTTCCCAGAGACCAGGGAAACCTGGTATCAGCTCCTTGCAGGCACCCTTTGCCTTTCTTCCCCTCTTTGCTTCCCCAGTTTTATTTTGTGTTAAATAGTTCAGTTTTTCCACTTTCACCTGCTGCAGTTAATTTGTTTCATTGGCAGAGTGAAGAGGGGAAGCCCTTTTTCCCTTTGGGAGGAGACACCCATCCCGGGGTGCTTCCTCCTGACAACTTTGTCTCCAAAACTGAAACACAGGGGAAGTCCATGAAATTTGATGGCCCTTAACACTGGCAATGCAGAAGCCTGACTGTTTGTAGACAGAACACTCTACAAAGAAATGCCAAACATGTTGTGCTGACATGTTTCCTCACCTTTGACAACAGACCATGAAGAGAGACTCTTAAGTATTTTTGCTTATATTTCTCTTATTTTGAAAAACAAATTCTCAGTCTGCAAATTTCTAAGAAGTTTCAGCTTCTGGGTGTTCAACACTCTGTATACAACGAGAAAAAATCTTAGTATTTTCAGTTGATTTTATGACATAGACATTAACTAGTCTGGCATTCAAATAGGGTCAGCTTTTCTGTCCTTTTCCAAGAAACTTAGAAACTGATTTATTCTCCATTATCTTACAAAATGAAGACTATTTAATACTTTTGGTTTCCTATATTAGTACCTTAAATGTTTTGTTATTGTGCCAAGAATCAGAGAGTTACTCAGATTGATGAGCACAGAGGGATCCTAAAACAGTAGCCAGGTGAAATATGTTCTTGAGTGGCTTCTATAGGAGGACACTCTAAATAACTACATTCGTAGCTAGGATTTACGTTCTAACGTTAAAGCAGATGGCTTAGTTTCATCATCTGGAAACACACTGTGAAACAGTCAAGCACCAAATTTTGGCTTTGCGATTGCAAGGAAAGTCACTGCATGAACTTCATATAAGGTGGCCTTATCTTCCCATAAATGAAGAAATCTCTAGTATCAAACTCAGGCATTTAGCTTATTTCCATGAAGCTAACTAAAAGTTACATTCAAAAGAACCTCATGACAAGTCAGGTGTCCTGGCGTGACAGCATGAAGCCACTATTCCTTAACTGTTTGCTTAATGCCCAGGGTGGCAGCACCTTTAAGGTGAGCCTGGGGGGCGCGGCCGGAGCTGTGGCAGTTCAACAGACCGGAGCGGCTCGTGCAGCAGCCGATAACAGCTGGGCCCGACGGCCTGAGGGAGCCTGGGGAGAAGGCGCTGTGCTGCTGCTCCTCTGCTCTCCTGCTCTTCCGCCCTGCTGCTCCTCTGCCCTGCTCTCCCCCAAGTGCTTGAAGGACAGGTTTTTTGCTGGTTTGGTTTTTTCCCTCCCCCAGTCTCACTGTCCCACTCCCCTCCTCTCCAGCCTCGGGGAGCCCGTGGAGTGGCCCTGGTGGGCCCCGATCCCATCTTGGGGAAACCTGTAGTCCTTAGTGAGCACCCTTTTCCTTTTCCCCTCTCTGTTTTTTTTCTGTACTGGTTATTGTTTGTGTTAACCAATAGTTTAATTTTGTTGTGTTAATAAATATTTCCATTTTTTTGTCACTTTCATTTGCTGCCTTTTCTTCCTCTCGGGAGGAGATGCCCTATCCCAGAGTGCCTCCTCCTGAGACCTTTGTCTCCATAACTGGGACAAAGAATTTGGCGCCCAACGTAAGGGGCAAGTGAAAGTGAGGAAAAAACCCACCCTGTTTTGAAGACCAGCAATAGGAAGTCACCATGCTGTTGGATACAGTAATTTTTTTCTGTAATCTGGCTATAAGCTTATGTCCACAGCTCTTGGCAGTCGGGTCCCTGGCTTATACCTTTTACAAGTCAGGAATAAGAATCAGGTTCACCATCTTAATATGTCTGATGTTACTAATTTATTGGAGTGTGATGGATGTGATGGAAACGATTGAGAATGCATATGCTATATCAGTTTCCCATTCTGGCCTGGGTAACTTCCCTTTGGAATGTATCAGCAATTACACCCAGTTTGTTAGGGGGAAAGCAGGGGATGAGAATTCCCAGCCCTTCATTTCCTTCTTCCCCTTCAGGTCTGGCCCATCACCTTTCCAAAATGTTCAATTCCCTCTGGATATTAAAGATACCATCTTTTTGTTATCCTGTCTAGGAGGGTTCCTGTATGTAGTTTCCAGTAAGTCTAAACTAAGGGCTGAGATTTCCAGAGGTGTTGCACAGATACCTGCCCCAGTTATGGAAATCTTAAGTGGTGTGGGGTATGGGAGGAAATAGGCCAGAATTTGCATCAGTTTTCACACCCTGTAGCTTGGGACTTCCCCGTTGACCAGATTAAGAATCCAGCCGAGGTGGGGAAGTACTTAAAGGAAAACTGCATTAACCACACCGATGAAAAGAAGAGGCTCATTGCACTGCATTGGGCCCTAGCTAATGTGTATTGTATGCTGCTCGATGCTGTAGGGCAGGAGAATAAGTCTGTTAACACCCCAGTCACTTCAGCTGGAGCAAAGACAGGTGGAGAGCCCAAACCAGTAACAGTCGCCCCTGTCCAGAGAAGAAAGTGTAAGACCAAATCCATTCACCCAGTGGATGATGAGGGGAAGCCAGGACCTTCACAGCCAACACAGGAATCTGAGCCAGAAATAATCACTGAGTCTCTCTCCATAGAAAGTCTGCACCCCTTGAGAAAAGACTATATCCGGAGGCTTGATGAGACTATACTGGCTGGTATGAATCTGGGATGCTGCAGGTGATGGTATGATTCTGGATGGCACTGAAGCGAGGCATTTGGGATCCCTGTCACATGATTCAAGCATTGATCAAGCGATGACAAGGGGGCCTGAAGCTCTCAGCCTCTGGACAAGACTCTTAAGAAGCGTGAGCGGAAGATACCTGTGCCAAGAAGATCTCCAGCTGCAGCTAAATCCCTGGAAGACTATGGAGCAAGAAATTCAGTGCCTGAGAGAACTGACAGTGATAGAGATCATATTCTCAGAAGACCAGACAGTTAGGAGCCCTGACATGGTGAAATGTACACCAGTAATGTGGCTGAAACTTGCAAGACATGCACCACCAGAGTACACCCCTGCTCTTGCAATGATGACATGGAATTACGGGGAAGAGACAGTGAGCATGATGGTGAGGAAGCTCCAGGCGTACGCAGACACTGTGCACGGACCAACACACGCCAGAATCGCAGCTGTGGAGAAGAATCTGTGTGAAACCATACAGAAGATAGAAGTTAAGATGGAGTAGACTTACCAGAAACTCACCGAAGAGTTGAAGGAGAGCCTTCTTCAACTGACATCAGTACAGACCAGAGGC
>VZRL01006110.1:0-30445 GCA_013397895.1 Origma solitaria
TATATATATATATATAAAAACATGATGATTTTCTGTAATAAAAAAAATTAGAAAAGGATGCAATCATCCAGGTAATTATGAGTTAACTGATGCCCTGCATCGGACAGTCCTGTCAAACTCCTGCTGGCGAAACTGAGCTCACCCCAGCCAGTTTACAGAAACACTTGTCTCGCATATGGATTCAAATCAAAAGGACATCTGGAAAAAAACAAGTGTAAGAAAATCGGTTTTTGCACTCTACAGCAAAGACCTGTGAAGGGCCACAGTATAATATGCTGCAAAAGAGCCCGTGGTACAAGAAATGAGGCCTCATAGGCTGTCTCCTCAAATATGCTGGTGGAATATTCTGCATAACTGGCCACGTGCATGGTGTACCTGGGTTTTGTAAGCAATGCTAGAAATGTCAGCACGTGTTTTACTAGGCACTTATGGTTTAAGACATGTTTTAGCTCCTAAGGAAGGCAGCCAACAAAGATGTTTGTGACAATTAACAAGGAACAGAAATTAAAATGACAAGTTGCTGGTTTTAAGAAGCCGAATCGTTGCTGTTCTGAAAGATGGCACCATATGGGTCACTGTTAATGCGCTTGTACACAAAGTGAAAGACCTGGGGTTGCGGACGGCTGTGCAACTCGGCCTTGATTTTCTGAGGGTAGGTATCCTCTGTCAGTTGTTGCCAGGTGTCATCAATAAAAAGAAACAGGCTATATTCTTCTGGATTTTCCACTTTAAACTTCTCAGCACAAAGCTGACACACATCTTCGGTAGTGATATATGGCCTTACTAGCAAAGTCTTTCCTGTACATCCACTGTTAACTTCCTGGAATGCAACACGAAGGTAATTCTGTGGAGCAAGAAAGCAGACATCAGAAATTCGCAAAACCCTCAGCCTCTGAAAACTGAAAAGTCAGCAACAAAAAGCAAGTCTCTACATGGTCCAGCTGTGAAGCACACCCCAGCAATTCCTGGACATTATGGCCCTCCTGTGAACTGCAGCCTGGTGTCCAAGCCCGGCCTAACCCAGCTCCACATGACAGCATTTCATTTTTATTCGGAGGGATTCAGAAAGAAAATTTACTCTGCACCATTCATGTAAACCCACGTCATCTTGAGGCAAAAGCTGGATCTTTTATTCTGTACAAACTGACACACGCCCACAACTCAGAACTGGGATACATTCTAAATGTGTCCCACAAGGAAATGCAGTTCCACAGGCATTGTTTGTTTGTCTGTTTCAAAAGAAAAATTAACTGAAATGAAAGACTAAAATGCAATAAGATTAAAGGAGGCTGAAAAAATTACAGTGAAAAAGAGTTGTTTATTGACTGAGCTGGCACTATGGTTCATATGCTGAATAAACTAAGTCTGCTGAATCCCAGTGGCAGAAGTTTACATTTCACAGAAACAAGCTGTTAAAAGCTAGGTCTGAGAAGAACGTTCCCATGACTGAAGTTCCAAAGAGCACTCTTGTCTAAAAGTATTTCTCGATACCATGAAGACGGAAACTCTGAAGCTCTGCAAGAGCATTTTAAAAATTGGGACTGAACCCGACTGAAAAGAACTAAGCCATTTTTGTTACCTGGTTTGAAGAACTTGTAGGAAAAAAACAGCCCTAGATAAAGCAGAACACACTCATTTTAATGTAGCTACCACACAAAAGACCTGTTTTGAAACGCTCATGCTTTTAGATGGATAGGATTGCTGGGAGGAAAGGCTGAAGTCTTTCACAAAGGCCTGTGACTCACAGACTAAGTATCAAAATTATTTACATAGTATCAGAAAGCTATATTTAATCATCATCAACAGACACGGGTTCTTGCTTTTCCATCCATTTGGGGAAGGTGGAAAGACAGCCTTCAGGGCCCAAAAGCTGGCAAGGCTGTGCGCCTGCATCCCAGAAATGCCACGACTACCCCCTGGCTCCCTGTGAGAAAGACGACTGGAGCCACGGGTGTGTTCTGTGCTGGTTGTAGGGAAGGTGCTCCACTTCAGGAGTGCAAGACTACTCGGAGAAAGGAGAGAGAAAGTCGGCATTCTGAGCAGACAGCAAAATGCTTGAACTTGCGCCAAGCATATCCAGGAAGCACTGGGATCTACTGATTCAAGGCTCTCTTTTGAAAAAAGAGATAACAGCAGGAGAAGCACTGGACACAATCGGTGACAGTCCTTGCCTGCCCCCCTGCATCTTCCTGCATCCAGCCGTACATTGAGCTCGGACCAAGTGCATTTGCAGAGGAAGAGAAGATGGAAGTTCTACAAGATCCCGCCGAAAGAATCTTCTGAAATTTTGTCACCCAGCAGAAATACAAGGTGCTGGATGTTCCTATGAAAAGGGCAGTGTTTGGCCAGAAAGAACTCCAGCTCCTTGCATCTGACACCTGACTACAGGAAAGCAGAAGAGAACATGGATCCCGGGGAGATGGACTGGCTCCATGCGCTGGCCAAGCACTGGAACTGCCCATCATCATTTCTCTTCTTCCTAACTGTGGGCTACTGAACACCAAGGAATAAATCCTTCTCAGTTCCAACGTCCTCCTCGTTTCAGTCCCCAAACTGCTGCATCTGAACAGTCAGTCACAAGCACATTGAAGAGATGCAGGCCTGGTTTTAGAAGATGAAGTAATAACGACTATTTTGTTATTCTTCAGTTGAAGGTACTGCCCCATTCTGCGAGAGCAGTACAAAATACAGGGGACAAAAAAAAAAAAACAAAACACAAACAAACATGAGGACATCCATATTACAGAACTCTACTGCCTGCTTAAGCTTCAAAGTGTCGGGAAACATTTGTCCCTCCTCTCCTCTCTGCCTTATGTCACCACTGGCTACTGGGGAGTTATGTTGATTTATACCCCTGGAAATCAGGATTTGATCTTTGCAACACTAAAGTATACAAAAAAGCTGAATCTAAGATACAATAGTTTGCCATCACTCTATATGACTTAGAAGGGAAGGTAAGAAAACTCTGACGTTTTCTTCAGACCATCATAATGAAACTGTTTGATAAAAAGTGCAAAGACTTAAAAACTGAGGCAAATTTGCCAGCCATAATCTCAGCACTGTTTCATTCGACTTGTGGCCCCAAGGAAATTAGCTATGAATACCTCTCAAATGGGAATTTCCAACAACACAATCATCCAATTTTTTATTTCAGCCCTAAGCTCTACCTGAAAATCATCAACTGAAGGTATTGTCCTGTTAGTCGTCCTCCTCTTGTGCCACTGCCGCAGAGTATCTCTGGCCTCTGAACTCAGCAGCTGGGCAGCTTGTTCTTCCTGGAAGTTCTTGATCAATGAAAGTGCTCCATAAGCGCTTGTCAAGTAATAACCTCCTGTGAAGGACAGGAAGGGAAGAACAACTCAGAGTGGTTACAGTCACAAGTACAGGCAGTTTTCTTTGATACATATAAATAGACACAGAGAGACAACCAGACGCACACATAGATACGAAAGTCCCTGTATTCTATTGCCAAAATACTTGGACACAAAAGGAAAACAACTTTCTGGCCTGCAAAACACTGGAGGGTGTGTTGTCAGCTGCTGAGAGACATGCAGTGGTTGCATGTGCTCCATATTAGACAGCAGTGCTCATGTCTGGGTCCACTCATGCTGAAGAAAGCTGATTCCTTTGAATGACGCCTGTTACTTCTTTACTTCTGAGTGTTTATTCCTCCACTGTTGGAACACCAGCTTTATTCTAAACATCTTCAAACAAAATGTTTTGTTTTCTTCCCAAGCTTCAGATGTGGATGAAATAAACATGGCTTTTTAAACAGAGTAAAAGACAATCTACCAGTGTTCATCATCTTAAAAGCAATCACCCTTAGAGGCAATAAAGCAACAACTGAGTGTGAGATTTGTACTCTGGAATCATCCCAAAGAGTTGCCTTTGTTTTTAAAAGGACAACTGATCTGTCACCTTCTTAGCATTCCCCATGATGTCCAACTAGTTCAGGAAATGGTGTGTGCAGTCCTGCATACTCCACCTTTATTAAGTGAGTAGAGAACAAATTAAAGCCATAACAGAGTTGCCAATGCAAAAAAGAAACTGCAGGTCACAAAGTAAAAGGAGTCTTAACAGGAGGTAACAGTCCTCAGCAACCAGGAGAAACAAAAGACATGCTGTCTATCTTTTCTTTTTAAAGTCAACTATTTGAGTGGGAGTGTCCGACTAAGAGGCAGCACAGTCTATTCAGAGGCACTCAGAGATGCATTCTATGCCCACAGTAGTTTTTTCTGTATTACTGACAGCATCCCCCCTCAGCCTTTAGCTTCGCAACAAGATTAACACATAAAATTCATGCAAGACCCATTAGATAAACTGGGCAATACATTACAGTTGAAATGCACAATGCCGAAGCACTACACAATTTTTCCTGCTCAGTATAGCTGAGCTAGTGCCAAAGGCAGGCCCAGCCAATGGACAGACTTCCTTTGCTGCATCAAAAACAATGTGACTTAATAGTCCAGAAAATCTTTCTGCTTTTCAAGCATGTTAATGATCTCCAGCTTCACATCTCAAGTATTTTCCATGCTAAGATTCCTAACAACGCACTCAAGGATGCTCTGTACATCAAGCAAGGAACAGACTAGTGCCAAATTGGAGGAATCACGGCATGAATTCTAAAAGGCATACTGGCATGCAAGAGGATACAGCAATTTCAGAAAGCCATGATATAGCAAGAATAGGAAACACACACATAATCCCTAAACACACAGCTAAGCTTGGCTGCAAGAACCTTTAAACTTCCTCATAAACCTTTTAGATTCTGGGGCCTACCAGGGTCTTGCAGAAAACTTCTTCGTTAAAAATGCTACCGTGGAAACAGCAAGGAGACAGATTTTTCCTTGCCTCTAGCAGACTTTAGCCCTCATTCAACGAATGCCTCAGGAAACATATTTCTAAGGCTCATAAAAATACTTTGTGAGAAGCAAATATTGGGAAGAAGCAAAGTTCATGAAAGGGGGGCAATATTCTCAAAAGCACGTCCCCAAAGAAGTCCTCCAGGAGTTTACACAAAGCACCTAAGCCAAGTCTCATAATGTGCCTCACAATTAACAGAGTGCTGCTGCCCCATAAATACTCTCAGGAAATTTTCAGGCACAAGAGCCACAAGAGGCTAGGGCCGTTCGGCACCCGCACAGTGCAGTGTTTGCCTGCTAAGTCACAATGGGTTGGAAACAATGTGTTTGCTCATAAAGCAATACCAGCAGCAGATTTCCAGGTCACTGGGGCTGGTGCTCTGCAAGCAAACCAGCAGTGGGAATGACTATGATGTTCTTGTTACACTATCAACATCACTTTCATTAGGTCTCCCATTAATAGGATTTTCAAGGGTAACAGCAACTGTGCTATGAGGAAGAACACCCTCTCACTAGTCCTTCACGCAGTTCTAGTAAAAATAAAAAAATTGATTACCTTCTCCATGCAGCAAGGATGGATCCAGCAACTCCATCATGTATTCAATTTCAGTATCCAGCTCCAGCATATCACACTGGGCTAGCACATATGTCAACACAGGCAAGAAGTCATCAGCTCCATACAGCCTCCCTGGTTGAAGGGAACACAGGCAGTGAGACACAAATCATATTTTTTTACCAGTTTCTGTGTTGGAAAGCACTCTTTGTGTCTTCTTTACCCAGCATGTCTTATCAGCATGGATTACTCTCGAACCCCCTGTCACCAATGTGCAGCAAAGAGAATGTCACCTGACACTCACTGGACAGGAGACCAGCTCAACCCTGTACTTCAAACAAGCACAAATCTTATGATGCACACCTTGAGGCATGCAAGGGAAATTCAGAGACTGGGCTCACACCGGCACCAGCTCCACTGGTGAAGTGGTGAAAAGGCTGCCGTGCCAGTCTGGCCTGACCTTCACCTGCACTGCTATCATTACCTAAGGGGTCATGAATAGGAATTTTTTAAATACATCCAGGGATTATATCCACTTTCTGGAAGGATCCAGACACAAATACCAGTTTCTTAGTATGAATCCCATAGCAGAGAAGCCTGAATATAAAAACCTATTAGATTTGACAAGGACACTCAACTCATTTCCTTGACAGAGAATAGCCAAAAACACCAGTGAGGAAGGCCTCCTGCAGAGAGAGGCCTCCTGAAGAGAGACAAGAAAGGTGGGGAGAGACTATAAGGGCCTGGAGCCACTGTGACCCACGAAGACTGTGCTGTACCTAGGCCTGTCTGTGCTCCTGGCACTCTTCCTGCATCTTGACTTTCTGTTCAGAGATCACCATGCAGCCAAACCTCTGGGTCTGGTAAAACAGTGTTTAGTGCAGAACTGATAGGATGGTCACTGGGAATCACCCAGAGCATAAGCCAACTTACAACTCTGGTGAAACTCAAGTTAGCCAGCTGAGGCACAGCCCCCAGCTAACACACTTACCTGGCTGAGTGTAAGTGGCAAAGCAGATACTCAAACAGCTGCTGGCTCAATGCCACGTTTAATAAACTTTACATGACAAAAGAAGACAGCCCAATGAGCATTTGCCACATCTTAGCCCAAATCTCGCAGTGCTGCACCTAAGCAGCAGCAGCCTCTCAGTATTTTCCTTCTGGAAATATGATGGAAATAGCTTACTCAATGCAATGACACAGTATGGAGAGAGGAATTTACAGAATAAGCTGGGCAGGAGCTCAGTCCTAAATCCTGTAAAACTCCCTGGGGGGCTTTAACAGCCACGAGCTTTCACCATTCATCTCAAATCCCAAAAGAAAGTAGGTGTCTTGATCTGCACCGGACCCAGCTGCACATGCAGTGCTTCTTTAGAAAGAAAACTGCCAAGCACCTGCAGCAGCTTACACTCACTTAGGGGAAAAACACCTCCCACTACCACAGCACTGCTACAGTACTGCTAGGTACTCATGACCTATCATAGCAGTGCAAGGGAGAATGTCAGAGTTGCACCTACATTTTTAGTTGCACCTAATTTCATGCCATCCAGCACAGCATTTTGGACCACTGACTGCTCAGCAGGTCTTGACTGGTCTGTATTGCCTTTTCAGTATTTAGGTTTCAAAGGCATTTTTGGATTCTTGCTACAGTGCAGAAATAGATGTCACTTCTGTTCCAAGAGCATGACAGAAAGTGTCCAAATGAGAACATTGCAGTGGCACAGCAAGACAAAAGTGCTGGATTAGAGGCTGCTTTACTCCACCCATTAAGACAGAACCTTTGTAGTTGTCATACTGCATACACACTATTGAATTACTATAGCTAAATAGAGGGTGTTACCTCTAGTACAATTTGCAGAAAAATACTCATTTAGAATACGTGTTAAATTCAAGGCTCACAGGACAGCCTTTCTGCCAGGCAACTTCAAAAGCCTACATTTAAGGAAAGCTGCTCTTCTTCAACTGCTTCACATCCATGCTCTGCCTGGAATGAGGCAAAACAATGCCCTGTTTGCAAAGCTACCAGGGCTGAACTAAGAGGTGGTGTCAGGCTGCTTTTGGTTTTGAATCATGCTAAACTCAGTCTGACTTATCAACCCCAAAGTTAAACATCCTGACAGTGAGGTACTGATGTTGCAGATAGGGTAAAGAATCCTTATCTAAATGTCAGGCTGACATAGCTGGCATGGAGACATCTGACTGACAGTCAATCACTTTAAACTCTAAAAGTCCAGTTCCACTTTCAAACAGCAGGATCTTCTAACAAATCCCTTCCGGGAGTGTGTGTGGAGACTCCTCCCTTGGGTGGGAACGCCCCTCATGGCACTCCTGGAGGCTGAGCAAAAGCAATTTGCCCCCCCACCCCAGTTGTTTGTCTCGGTAAGTAACATCAATCTCTACTTAGTAATTGTTTTGGGATTTTTTCTAGCTTTAATATAATTGCTTTATTATAATTGCTTTCACATAGTGCATTATACTCTACTAGACTATACTAGCAGTTTTTACTTCTACACTGCATAGTAAATAATTCAGATTAAGATCTCTTTTTGTCTAATCATTTATCATAACAAATAATTTATTTTTAAATAACTATATCTAGTTTGCCATCCTTAATCCTGTAAGACAAAGTTGTACAAAGGTTCAATCAAACCTCTGTAACTCCTTAGATTTAAACCATTGACAAAGTCTGGGCTAAGATTGAATCCAGCTGCACTGAGGTTCCTCTCTGAGAAGGAGTTTAGACAGCAAGAAGGTCATTCCTGCACCTCGTGACTCCATGGGAGGGCTTCTCTAATTAGCTTTGCCTGAAGCTCCTCTTCCACCGATGAAAACTTGTCAACGCTGCTTCTTGAGTTTTTCAGATGCGCTGCCAGATAGATCAGAGATAGCAGGAAAGAGGCAGAGGAAGAATTCCTCTCAAAAGGGCAAGGAGAGGCTACAGGAGCTTCAGCAAGAGACCTATCTACAGAATCAGATGGTCTGATTCCTCTAAAAGACAACACCAGGTATGAAATACCAGTGAACTTGAACTACAAGGGGCACCATACCTGAGTTATTCTCCATAACAGTGTAAATTAGTTTGCAAACTCTCAACAGCAGCATGACTTTCTTTTCAGGTGAATACATCTTCTGCATAGTCATGAACTTGACTTTAATCTTTTCAACGTCCACGAAGTCTGGTGTCGGAACAAACACACCCAATTCCTGAGGATTCCTCTGCCGCACCAGCTGCAGGTTTTCCTTCAGTTGTTTCCAGGAACCATCCGTGGTATGAAACTCTTTCAACATCGCTTCAATGTGACCCTTCAACGGCTTCAAAATGCACTTATGCATGGCCTTCTCCAGCACAACATCTGCAACAGGAAAACACAGATCCAGCTGACTTCCCCCTCTAAAGCAGAGCCAGTGTTAACATAACCATTCCCTAAAGAGAGGCTGTAGAGCAAAACCTACTTTCTAAGGCCCATTTATTACATAAGCTGAGTTTCCAGATGTTTGCTAACAAGAAAACAAGAGGCAGAGCAGAATCTGTATTCCATTATAATTTATGTGGTAAATAAAAAACCCCACACCCACACAGACAGACTACGGACAGTTAAAAAAAAAAGCTGGGGTCTATTTTTCTTTTGTTGGTCGGAAGTCTGCAAGTTTTATTTTACTTTGAGTTTAGACTTTAACTCCCAAACTTAACATAAAACACAGTCAAAATCATAATTTTTGTCTGCTTTGGCATTAAAGCCTATCCTTTTTGCATAGTTTCCATTGGAAACTATAACTCAACCAAGATTTCCTCAAACTTGGCTCAACTTTGTCAAGATCTTTATGAAGCTGGACAGATTACAGGCTTTAAATTATAAATGAAAAACAAGCTGTGTTTGTCCAGCTTCAGATTTCATCACACAAGCTTATATACAGCTTTGTCATCAAGTTCAAGGTTCTTTGGCAATAGTGTGCACATGGCACCGTAACCACTAACTTCAGGGCTTATTTTTAATTCTTGTTCTACTCCAGTTTTTCTTTAACCATCATTCTCCATTTTCAAAGTATGGACTGTGTCAGCTCTTTGCTAAACATTTTCTCTGCAAACCTTTACTTTAAAAGCTGATTTCCTTTCCCCGCATCCTTATGGCAACAGAGTTTACATTAGTTATTTGATTATTTGTACCATGGAGGGGAACATTCAGCATGCCATCCCCATCTTATCCTTGTGTCCAGCCCTTTTTCCTTTTGGATCTCCATACCTCTCTTTTTCACACAAATGCACCCTTCACAAACTCCTCCTCTTATGGTGCCTTGACTTCATATGTAGGATTTTTTCTGGGTTTGTCAGTAAAGGCATGGTCAGTCTGACACATATTCTTGGTGGCCTGTGACACAGCTCCAAGGCTGGATCCAGCTTCCCACCAGACCAGAGCCATCAGTTACACATGAGCAAGAGGCAACACTGATCCCTACCTACTGTACGTGGTGGAGCCACGCAAGTACCACCAAACCAGCCAGGTAAACAGAAGCGTCACCCTCTGCACCGGGACAGAAACTGCCTCTCCCTGCCATCAAAACAATTCTCAGGCCTCATGGGGCAGAAACAATTGCAAAACAATTTTCCACCAAGAAAAATGCACAAGTCCACGGGTATGTTTGCTAGCTAGATTTCTAGAACATACACATTGTTCCTTGCTATCTTCACTGATGACTATAGTTTTTGAAAATTCAGCTTACTTTATTTCTACTGCCTGATTTTTCTTAAATAGGAAAAACACCAACTGATTTGCTTTTAAGAGGAAATGCAGTGCATTCCAACCACCTGGTTGGAATGCTTATTAAAGCAGTTGGCACTGTTAAACATCATACAAAGTGAGAGGACTCTATCCCCACGAAATCCGAACTCCCATAGGCTTCCAATGGAAGTTCTGCACATGAACACTGAGCATAAGCCACCCTTCATCTCAATGAACGGGGGTCATCACCACATTTGGTCACAGGAGGCTCGGAAAACTCAGTATGTTTCTGTATGTGACTGATCCTCTATAGGAACAGGAGGCAGAAGCAGTGCCTCCCCAGCAGCTACAAGAGCTGGATGCTGCTGGGGAGAAAATTCCTCCCCAGAGCCCCAGTCCTTGGTTGGGGCCAGGTTCATTGTCTGTAGGTGAGAAGTGGAAGGTTCAGGGCTCCTGCCCTCAACCTTTCGAAAGGTAGTGCCACTTCCACAGATGAACCGTGCAGATTTTTACAGCTGTGCAAGATGGCAAGGAGATTTCTTTCACATTTGCAATTTGTCACAGGCTCCAAAAGCAGTGCCTGGAAATTGCTTTGAAATTTACTCAATCACATTCCACAATTTCCATGGAAACTTGAAATCAATTTGAAGCAGCACAGAGGAAGGGATCACTGATGTGGCTGTCCCCAAAGCTCCGCACAGGCACAACAAAACAAAGAAAAAAACCACAACAAAGAAAAATCCACCAAACCACCCACAAAACCACCCGAAAACAATACACAACCTTTTCTTTTCCCTTATGAATTCTTGGCACAGACATAAGAACCACCGAGTTCAGCCCTCAAAAGAAAAAGTGACAAAATCTGACAAGCTGGTGAGGCTAACAGCAGCAAGATTGATGAGGGTTGTTTTGTTAATGGTCAACAGTAATACCCATACATATCCTAATAAATACAAAACTTATACAAATTTTATATTATTCTTAAAGCCTGGAAGGACAGTACTTCTTGTGATCTGAGTCCTAGAACAATATTCATTGCCATAGCACCTTTAAGCACATTTGGGGTCAGACAATCCAGGTAGCGACCCTTTCTTCCGCACTGCTGCTTCCAGCCACTTTCAGATAAAGCTGTTTTCGGATATGATACCACAAACCAATTCTCAGGCAGCAGCAGTTTTCACTGTTTAACTTCTAAGTGCCACAAAAAAGTATATGAGCGTTTCCCGGGCAAATCAGCATCTAAGCTGTGAGCTGAGAACTGATTCTTTACGTTAACATCTCTGTATGTTTCTCAGATTCGAATCAGCAAAAAAAATTCTGTTTACTTCAGATGCGTGTTTTCAAATATCCTCCCCGGATGCTTAACACTCAAAAACCAAAACACACACTCTTTAGATAATTTTTTTTTAACTGAAAATAATTTGAGCTGAACGCGATGTATCGTTCCTGAAATGATGCTTATAATTAGCCTGTAGCCTCAAAATGGGAACTGGAAGTGCTTTGATAAATGAATTGTAAAGGCCAGCCAGCTAGTTTCGTTGTGACTTGTGGAAACACATCTGTATCCTGTGCTGACATGCTATTTTTGTTTTGCTGCCAACCACACAAGTCTGCATCTAGACAGGACAACATATTAGTCATTGCCAGTGTCCTTACACAGCCTCCTGACAACCCTCACTTCCTCAAATTGCAGGCACACTCTCCTCACCTCTTCCAGGCTCCGCTTCCCTGCTACCTACCAACTATTGCTGCTCCACTGAGATGTCCTGTCAGATTACAGTCCCTGGATTTAAACACAAACCCTGCTTATCATGGCTAAACCATTCATCAGGAAAATCAGGGATCAGCAAGAGACTGAGTGAGCCTGAGAACCATCACAAAAAGGCACAGTCCTGCACAAGTAACACTGCCTGGGAGCTGAAAGCAAAAGGTTGCTTTGGAATACCGCAGCATGTTACATGCATGACACCTGATTACATTGCATTTGTTTTGTTCTGCATTTTCCTAATATCTTTTAAGTTCATTGACTGGCATGACCAACACAGATCTATTTTAAGATAACTCATGTCAGGATGGCCAAACAGCCATTTCTTGGTGGGTGTCTACACTGTCACATGCTTAGTCCATGGTGCAGACATGGGTATCTCCTCTACAGGAGCAAGATTTGAAAGTAAAACCTCACACAACCCACACTCCTTGATGATCAGAACAACCCTGAAAACAGAGGTAGGACTGAGGTGGTTGATGTACAGGCAGTGGTGTCAGAGACTTAGCAACTAGGGAAGAAATGTAAGCCTCCCCTCACATGACCTACATAAAGCACACCAAAGAATCACACAGCTTATCTGTGCTAGGTGTGTTCTGCTTCAAGCAGCTGTGGGTTACTTAAAACTCATGCCATAGCTGTGTGGTAAACACTTGTCATCTCTTAAAGCAATAAGAAAAAGAAGCAAGGAATAAGTCATAAAGCAAATCCAAGGGATGCTCAGAAAAAGAAGAACCTGATCCTCTGCCTCTGCTCAGTGCTTTTACCACTGCTTCCTACTTGCCCTATCCAGCCACTCCTGTGGTGAAAGGAGGTGCACAGAGGGACACATTTGTTGGCCTCAACTCAACATGAAAAGGTGTTACAATGAAGGACAGGACACCAGAACAAATGTACAAGCACCTAAAGAGTAACGCAGTGGTAAAAACCAGCTGACATGAGTTTTTCAAGCAGAAATAGTGACATACCATTCTAATTCCTTCAGGAGGATAACTGGACGAGTAAAGAAGAGGGGATCTGGGGTGGGCTGCAGTTTAACCTTTTTAAGACCCATGGACCTAATTCTGTGCACCTTCCATATAAACAAACAAGGGAAATATTGTCTTGCCATAATAACCATAAGTGGGGTGCATGAACAGGTGCATAAAATACTGCACTGAGAACACAATTATCAGTGGTTGACTGTCAAACAAGACAGATATTTGAAAAGAGGTATCGCGGGGGTCAGTCCTGGGCTTTATTTTATGTAGTATTTTCAGCTGTCTGCCTGCAACTCCTTTGCACAGACCCAAGGCTCTGCAACAAGGCATGGACTGCCAATAAGAGGCCAACACATTCTCTCCTAGTTTCTTTTAACATTCAGCATTTAAATACCTGTTACATATAAGAAATACCAAACCAAGTAACAGACAGTATTGTGTAGGCACGTTCCCAATAGTACCTTATTGACAAGTGGTTTAAACCAGTCATTTCTTGGTTCAGGGCCAGATAGGGACACTGAGACTGAAGTTGTTCAGATGTTAGATCCCACTTGGCAAAGTGACAACATTCAACTTGACTACTTTCAAAGCCAGGAAAAGAGGAAAAGACAAACAAAAACTCCTAAACATTTTCTGATCAAGCAGCTGTGGACTATCAGGGTCTCCTCTGACCAGTCCAGGTCTTTATTCTGTGGATACAAATTGAGGTGTAGATGTCTTTTAAAAAAATAAACTGCATTCATCCTTAAACAATAAAGAGCCATGTGCCTTACTCTTGATTCTGTCCCAACACTGGGAGTCCCATTGCTTCAGGGAGGGTTAACAGCCTACAGTGCTAAGATTAGGAGGCATCTGTCAAGACTAATTAGACACCCTGAAGCATATTTTCCCAATGATTTTGCAGAAGATTAACAATTTGATAGGACCCCTACATGGGAAACTTAAAAGATCTGCCACAGAAGTCTTTTGCTTGCAAGAGTCCGTGATGCAGTTCTAGAAGAAAAGCTATACGATCACAAATAACATTACAGAGACATGGGAAGAAGTTCCAAACACCAAGGGCTTCACTTAAGCTGCGGGTGCTGCTCCAGCACCTACTGAAATTCAGGAGACAAGAGAGGGTTAAAATGAAGCCTGAATGACTCAGAAAGGAGGAGTATTATCCCAGAAGCCCACATCCAGCACCAGGCTGACACGTTAGAGGAAAAAACTGCACCACAGAACTGTGAACTGACAAGAGAGGATAAACGACCACTCAGAGTTAAAATTCGGGCTGCAATTCCACATCAGAATAGTCAAGCAAAACTGTGGACAAAAGGCAGGGCTACTTCAGAAAAAGCTCTCTATAGGGATGACTAAATTTTACTGTCACATAGTTATCTGCTTAGATCAGCAACATCTCATGCTCCTCATCCACTGCAGTTGTTTGCTGGCTCAAACCTCATCCACTGCAGTTCTTTGCTGGCTCAAACCAAAGGCAGTAGATGATTCAAAAGCAAGTTCTTCCTCTGTTTAAATCAGCCCACTTTATAAATTCATTGTGTTTAGTCACATGATCAAAACCAGGTTTTCTGTCGCTGAAGAAAACCAGTGCAGTTTTAGTTGTTACATTTCATAGCTTACGCTACTCCAAAGGCTGAGACATTTAATAGCAGACATTTGTTCCAGTCCTGGGAGACCCACAGCCCGACTAAACCACACCCTTGTGAAATGAGAAGTACATAACAAACTAAGCTTTCACAAAATGACAACCAAACTGGATCTGAATTGCTTTGTCAAATACCCAGCACTCTGCAGAAATACAGGCAAAAATATGCCTGCATCCCCTGCTTTATTTGGTGCTTTTTCTTCCATGTAACACCCACCTAACAGTCTTTATTATTATAGTGAGAATATTACATGTCTCTGAGTCTCAATATCGAGGACACTCCTCACATTTCTGTATTTGCTTTAGCAGTCCTTGTGACTTTTCCTTGACTTTTTGTAAATCAAGTTGAGGTTACGTGAGAATACTTCCTCTTGGTCAAGGACAGACAGAAAGTCAATATAAAATTACCCTCTAGTCCCAGAGAGAGAAGTGTCTGCCAATTTTGCACCGAGCCAACTGTTGGGACATTGGGGTAGGGAGAAAAACAAGCAAATTAGGACTGAAGTGAGCTCACAAGGAAAGTATTCTGCCCTGTGGCATGTTTACCTCTTAAATGTGGCTTACAGGCTCTTTTACAAATACTGCTCAGTCTCTGCAAGAGAGGCAGTAAGATTTATGCAGCAAAAATGATTTCACTTTTGTGGATACACAAGTCTCTCTGCTGTTAAAACATATATTCTAACATATAGCTCATCCACAACGATTCACAAACACATACAACAGAGAAGTACAGAAAACTAGAGATCAGCAAGCCCCTTCTCTCTCTGACACACGTTTGTTTTCTAGAACTCTTACATATATTTTTATTTAGTTTCAAGTGCAGGGATAGTACAACTTTGCTAGAAGTGACTAAGAATGTCTGGAAGAATTAGACTTATTTCAAACCTAAGTTCTCATAAAATGTCTCTCTGCTGTTAAATGTAATTGGTTTTGAATAAATTCTAGTTCTACAGCTACAATCCATATGGTTAGATGTGGCAGTTTTAGAGCAAACATTGAGAACTATTTCAGCCCAGTTCAGGGAAACATACATGTGTGCCAGCAAATAAGGATTCTCTATGGTTAACAGTCCAACAGCTAAAAAAGTAATAATCACAGGTAAAAAGTCCACATTGCACCTATTTTAAGGATAATGTCTTATGAACAACTTCCCAGCGCAATCATTCCAAGCTGATAGGGTGATTTGGGGTAGGGTGTGGTGGGGAGAAGTGGGGGGATGTTGTTTTAAGACTCAAATACTTGGTGGTTCAAGCTCTACTAGCAATGTTAGCCCCACCTTTCTGAACTGGACAAAGACTATCACTATAAACACAGATTACACATTTTCACCTTCCCCCCAAAACACAGGACAGTGTTTCTTACCTATTTGGTCTTCAGGAATCAGTGATTCGATTGGGGGATCAAGTTCGGAGCTTTGGGACAAATAGTTCTTGACCTGGGTCATGAACTGACGAATTGTTTGCAGCATATCAGTGCTCGAAACATGGCACTCCTTGTTTTCTTGTAGAAAACTGACATAGTCCTGTACTAAGCATCCAAAATAGGTGCGCTTGTCCCGGGACATCTCTGCAATTTTCTTAATCATCCTCTTCTCGGGGGTCATGAAGGAACTGAAAACTCCGCTGACTTTCCGTAGCTGAGATTTCACAATCTTGGGGAGAACAAAGGAACTGGTTCTTTTCTTCTTCGGCTTCAGAGGGGGTGCCATGCTCTCTTGATCACTCTCCCCCTCAAAGTCCTCCAGGCTGCTGTTGGTGTCCCCCTCATAGCCAAAGAGCGGCATGCTCCGATCGAAGTCCAGCGAGTCGGACGAGGAGGTGGAAATGCTCATGTCGCTCAGTCTCTGCCGGCCTCCATTCCACGGGATGTGTGACTCAGAGATGGCAGCCGGCGTCTTTTTGGGAGCTGCTGGAGCCGGCTCGGGCAGGGTTTCACCTGGAACAGCAGCTGCCTCGGGCACGCGCGCCGAGCCGGGCCGGAGAGCCGCCGCGCTCCTGGAGGCACCGTCCGCCTCGGAGCTCACCGCCTGCTTCTTCAGCCGAGGAGGCGGAATCGGGGTGGGCTTGTTCTGCAGCAAATCCAAGCCTCTCTCCTTCTTATGGTTGACTGTTTCTGGCATGCTTGCCTGCTTTATAGTCCTGGAAAGCTGTGGGCTCGTGAGGGTGCTATTAATAGCAGGAGGTGGTGGCCGGGGTGGGGGGGAGCGAGGCCTCGCTGTGCCATTCACATCTTGACTTCTCGGGCTCTGCCTTTTCAGACTTCCACTGACATCCTGGCTGTGCACTTTTAAGAAGAGGGGATTAATGAAACACAGCGCTCCGTTGGTCTGGCTGCACTCCAGCTCTGAAGGCGTTCTGGTTCGTATAGAATGCACTCCATTTATAAGGCAGAGCTGGCGTGAGTCTTTGCAAGCACTGTCCAAAGGCACAGGCCTACAGGGAGGTGAAGGATCCAGGGGGTTGCTGTTAGCCAGGGAGCTCCAAAAGTCTGAAAATCATCATTGCATTAACGTAAGAATGCAAAACAGCATGCAGATGGCTTTCAGAACATTCAGCTCGACAACACCAGTTTAAAGTATAAAGAAATTTAGGCAAGATTTTATTAATTCGAAGGGGAAAAAATTCCAAGTGAACCTCTTAAAGCAGCACCAGACATAACTGTATGCTACATTCCTGGGGCTGCTCTTACTCATTTATAAATACCATGACCGATGCATAGCTTCCAATCAGCCCACTAAGCTTAAAATTAAACTGAGAAATCAAAGAAAGGAATGGAGAATGTAACATAATACTTGTTACCAGCATGAGACCAAAATGAACACGAACTACTCGCTAGCATCTCACTCAGGAGAAATAAGGCAAGATTCTCAGCTGGTATTAATAAGCTCACTTCATTAAAGACAATAGTTAAGCCGATTTACACCAGCTAAAGGCCACTTATGGAAACTCTACAAATATCTTGGTTGGTTTCTTTTCACAGAGAACACATGAAACTATACATGAAAAGACAGCTCACATTTTGCTGTAGTGGATCCACCTTTAGCTGTGCAGACTAGGTGTTCAAGTGTCTAGAAATGGCACTGGCCTGCTGCCCTGCCTTTGCCATGGGGATGGTTTGCCTGAGGATACAGACATGCAGCAACACATACAGAGACCACAGTGTGCAGTCCCACACCAGCAGCATGGAAAACCTATGCTACAGCAGCAAGTTGCAGCTGCAGCCTCTGCACTGATGCCAGCAAAGTGTCAGCATGTTTGTGCAACCGAGTCAATGGTAAAGAGCGTTGGTTCCCCAAGGTATGAAAACTGAAACCAGATGTGCCCTTCAAGGCATTCATGCAGGGAACAATACCAGAGGAGGGAGATTTAGCTAAAATTTGCCAATCTCAACATGGTCCATTTTCCCACAGTGGGTCAAGATGCCTCATTGGAGGCAACTGAGCAATGACACCTGGGCCCAAGTGCATGAATGCCAAGCATCCACAACAGGTCCATGCTCAACAGCCGTGTCCTGCCTGCAGGGCCGAAGACAGGAAATAGCCCCTAGTGACAGGCCACTGCCAGAGAATGTGTAGAGGCACAGGCATGTTTCTCCACATAGTCATGCCATGTCACTGGTGTTCCCAGCTTCATGACTTCACATCCTGCCAGCAGATCTTCAGCAGACTGGCCCGTGCCTGGCACGTGGCTGCTGCAAGCATGTGTGATGTAAGCATTGCTGCAGCTGAAACACAAGGGAGACTGAGAGAGAATCTTATGTTCAGCACATGAAACCTTACAACCTAACAGCCTCAAAATCTTTACCAAAGTTCCTCCTGATATGGCTTGCTGGGCTACATGCTCTTGACCTGTGTTGTGCAGCTCTCCCCCTGAGCCTACTGCACAACAGTGCTCTGACAGGGGATAACAACCCTCTGTGTTCACACACCATGGGGTTCTGTGCCTACATGTTCCTCAAAGGAAACTCACACTTAACAGGAAGGCCCGTTGGGAGTTTTTAGGCCTCTCCTGGGTCTGCACTGAAGGGCTGACTTTCTGGTGTGCCCTTTGCACATGGACACCTAAAACTCCATCAGAATCTCAACACTGTTGCCTGGTTTTATCTCATAGAAACTGTGATCTTAATCTGATGTATATCAGGTAATTGATCCCAAATACAGCAACCACACAGACACTGATCCATCAATCTCCTCCTCAGCTTTCAAATGTAGAAGGTAAAGAAAAAGCACACTCAATGCAGAGACTGTTCAAGAGCAGGACTAATTCTGCAGCAGGTAGGCCATGGTGCGCTGAGGTACTGGGGACAAAGTATGGTTAGGCTGGTGAGCCTGATCAACATTATCATCCCCTCTGGAGAAATTCACCTAATGTTACTTTAGGCTTCCATGTGTCACAGGGAGACTATCTTCATTACACTGTATCCCGCTCAGACCTCTTATTTTCTTTTTACCATCTAAACATTGATCTCAACAGTACCATATTCGCCTCTATTCCCATGATAATCCATACTTTCACCTGATTAGCTCAACTTGCAGACAAGCAGTGCAGAAGTAATTTATCTCCTCTCTAAAACAAGCCCTTTAATTGCATTGCTACTGCAGCGAACCAAAATGCAAAGCCTGCAATACATCCCCGTGTATGGCTTTGCTGCGAAGTCCCACAGAACAGTTCAAGAGATCCTTATGCTAACTCTGATTTAGAGAGGATCCTTTTCAGAATCAAAGATGATTAAAAGATCTGCTGCAACAGACTGCTGACAGTCAACCTTCCCTTCCTGGAGAAGGAAATAAGGCCACTCAGCACTTTGCTCAATGTGGAGCTGCTCAATGATTCATCTGGGTGGTGCCCAAGTTTCAAACCTTGCCAGGCTTTGCTTCCATCTCCTTTGACCTCAAAGTATGCTTTATAATGAGCCTGTGTTTGGCTGCAGCAGCCAAGCGATGCAAGGACATGTCCTTGCACTGTCTTAAGGACATGTCCTTGCATGGTTTTCTGGTATTTTAAAAATTTCACTTAACCCATGCCCATGGATACTTTCTGCAGATCCTATATACACACTCCTCATTTTCATAATATGCCTCTTCATTGAGGCACTGATCTCAAAATTCACCGTTTTAAGTTTGTAAGTCAATCTGAATATGAGTTTTATTAATAGGGAACCCTCAGCTTCTACACTCTCCTTACAATAAATTATAAAGCCAATGCATGCAGACAATGTTAGGTCTTGGAGCAGAAGCTACACCAACCTCTGTGTGGGGATTGCAAGATTTGCTTTGCCCCAGGGCTCCCCAGAGAGGGGAGAGAAGAAGGAAGAAGGAAACAGCACTAACAAAAATATCACAGAAGGCACAGAAGGAAGGGCACTGCTCTTTGGCCAGAACAAGGTCTGGCCTTCCCAAATAAGAAAAGCTGCTTGTCTAAATGAAATTTGTATCATCACTAACCAATATGAACTTCTTACTGATACAGACTATTTCTTCAAGGTGACAGGAGTGCTACAGGGAAGGAATCTATGTAGAGAACTACTTACTCAGTCCAAGCTGAGCAATCTCTTCAAGTTCAGCTTCTGTCTTTGCTGCAGCAATTGCATGAGGCAACTTCAGTGTGAATGGGAGGACATCCCTGTTTTCAAAGAAAAAAAACCACTATGGTTTTCAGCAACATCAATAGTTTTAAAAGCATTTTTTTAACACTGGCAGTGGCTGATCTCTGATTATTTTCTTCTTGAGCTATGGCATGTAGCAAGATCCTTAAACACACAATAGTGTTAAAAGTTATCAACCCCAGGGCTCCTTTACCTTGCAGTGAAGTGCAAACGACAGTCAAGTGCCCAGGACTTTCCCTAGGATCATTTCCACAGAGCCATCCAGCATTTTCTGCCTTTCCAACAGAAGCATTTATACCTGTTCTTCTATAAGCAGATCAGTGAGATGCAAACTTGTTATCTGCCCTTAACACTTCAACAAAGCTTCTTACTTTCTGAATACACTGTTGACTGCTATTCAGAATAAAAATTTTAATGAGTAGTTGCACAGCTATTCTAAAAATTTCTAAGCTAGCGGTGTTCTGGTACTACTCTAGGCTGAAAATGCTTCATTTAAGAATGTTTTTGTAATTTATTCTCCTACGTGGTTTCACTTCATAGCATACTAGACATGCAGTGGATGTTGTCAAAGGGAGACAGATGCATAAAAAACAACATAAGCCGAATCCAGTGTAAAAAGCTTTTAGACAGAGATTTTAAGGGACAAAACCAAGTAACTGTATGTGCGTTGTACAACCACTGTTATCAACCAACACTGCCTCTTGCCTGCACAGTTGGTACCAAATGAGAATCCTACACAACTGGTGTCAGCGTGAATTTTGGTTTTAAGGCTGTGAACAAGCCAACCATCTGCTGTAACATAGACAGATACTGGGTATTTATCACATAAATATTCTCTATGCTGTATGTTAGCTTCTTGAAAAAACAGGATCTCAGAATTCTGCTCACACTTAAATGAAGCATATGCACAAGACTGATACACTAGCTAAAAGGTATATGAAAGGCACTTTCAACATGGTACCATACACAATCTAGAGTCCAGATCATCATCATGGTCTCAATTCAAAGACAGGCAAACACTGACTCCTCATAAAAACTGGTTGGGTACCTCCTGCGAGAAATTCCCTCTGGTTTTAGAAAACCCTCCTTGATTTCCTGTGATGGTACTGTCTCTTTTTCACAATAGCTACCTATCTGCCTCCTTAAGTCTACACAATGCAACTTTGATCCTTCAGTGAAAGAAAATGGGTAGGCTAATGCCAATAAATCTTTATTTGCTGCATGATCCTGTAGATATTTAGAGAGAATTTACCAGAGCTTGTCAAGTGGGCAGCACTGAAAGGGTGGCAAGATAAGGAATATCTCATCATTAAACTACTTTCAAATGCTTTTTTTTAGCTCATTTCTCACCTGAGTCCTGACCAATTACCCATGTGGTATCAATGGATACCATTTTCACCACACGCAGGTACAGCTCAGCTAAACAGAGGCTATAGCAAAGGGGGTCTAAGGTGCTTCTCCACCCCCAACTAAACCAGCAAGCACAGCAACCTAAGAGCATCCCACACCAGAAATCACCACAGTCAGCACTAACTGCCAGCCTTGATGCAGTAAAAGGACCGAGACCATCACAGCTGCCTCTCCCTCCTTCCTTCACAAAATGTGTACATGTGCAGTTTGGTTGTGTCCTGTCTGTGCGTACGTACAGGGCTCAAGCATCAGCCTCGAAATTTTCACCAGTAAACTGAAGTCAAATTGAAAACAAAAGACTAAAAATACCAGCTGCTTTTTTTCTGCATACTACCTGGAAAACAAGTTTGGCAACCATAAAGTGCAAAGCTGACATGGCCATTTTTGCTCTTCACCATTTAAATTGACAGCTCTCAGTTGTCATATTTCACACATCTGACTTTTTTCCATTATACTCCAAAAATTCCTTTTACCAGCAATTCCAAGAAATGGGCACTGCAAGCTAGTTTACGGCTGTTTTCAAATGAGCTACAGAGCACTTAAGAAAGCACTACAAGGTATCAGCTAAAGTAAAATTCAACTTGGAACCACCTCACGGTTGGACGAGTAAAATCAGAGCAGCCTCCCAAAAATCAGTATGAAGTAAGACAGAGACACTTGCTTCCAAGTCTCATCTCTTATTTCTTCCATTAACTTCTAAGACTACCCAGGAATATTTGCAGATTGGCAACATAAATATCATGCTGAACCAAGTCCGCTAAACACTTTTTCTCAAGAAAGTCTAGAAGACATGACATAACACCATCTTACCTGCTAATACAGTAGAAAGCAATGAGTCTGAACAAATCAGCAAAACTTATTCCAGACCCCTCCAAGGAAAACGCTGTAAAGAAAGTCACAAGAAAGAATCACACATTAATCCACTATCTCTTTAAAAAGATTAAAAAACCACATCTTAGATTTTTGCATGAAGTTAATAAGTTTTCACCATCAAACTAGCTATTATTTGGTTTTTTGGTTGAGAAACGAACTCTGGAGAGGAGTACATATCTCTACTGAAGGCATTTTTGAGAATATACTGATAATCTTGGTGGCTGGTTTGCCTTTGTGTTCCAAGCATATGGTTTAATTCCTGTAAAACAGATTAAGTGTGATGAGGACTACACAATGTTTTGCTAATAGACAACAATCAGTAACTGAGGCTTTGTTTGCCCAGTGTACTAATATACCTAATTTTAAATCTCTTATTTCCTCCTCTTGAATTCCATTCTGCTCACTTGTCTTCGCCCCAGGTGCATAGAACCTAAAGGGAGATAAATTTCCATTCCCTCCAAGAAAACCCTTTAACCTGAAAACACTTAAAAAACTCAGACAATTCTGTTGCATGCCATTGCCTCGCACAAGGGGAGAGGAAGACACGAGCAATGCCTTTCATTTTTTCCCACTTCATATCATTGTCACTTATTGATATAAATACTTGTTTCCAGTAATAATGACGATTACCTCATGCTCTTTCTGATGCCAGTAGCAAATCTCACCCAATGACTACAAAGATCAAGCAGAAGAAGCTCCTAGAGTGAAATGATCCAGATCTTTTGCCTCTGGGCATTACTGAGACCAGAGCAGAAGGAAAAGCATTTGTGAAATGCAATGGTGGTGGAAGGACAGCTTCCCAAGGTACTCGAATGCTGGTCTCTTGTGGCCTCAGGCAACTTCTACAAAGGGGTGACCACGAAATCTGTGATTGCCTCAGCCCACCTCTGAGTCAGAAAAGCTGCATCATCTCTGTCTGGCGTGGTGCACACACTGACCCTGTTTCACTGGCAGAGGAATGCTTTTGGAAATCATCTCCCAAGGAAAGCCCTTCCACTGCTGCACGTGCTTCAGACGTCTGGGCTGAAAGAAGGCAGGCTCCCAGGCTTGGTGGAGAAAGCCCAAAGCCACCTCAGCAAGCCCTCTCAGTGAGCAGCGAACGTGTGGTTTTGCCAGCTGTCCACGCCAAGGTTCTAGTGCTACTGACTGTGAAGCCTGCTTAGGAGCCACAGGAAAATTTAAGTCAGGTACCAAACTTTGATCCAACTTTTACAACAAAGTACAGCTCAACCTGGCCATTTATGTATCCAGAGAAAGGGATCTCTTTAAGAGAGGCATAAGCATCCTGGTGACCTGGGAGTGGGCTCAGAGAAGGAAAGCGTTCAGATCTTGGCCTACAATTAAAACATCAGCTGTGACAAATGGCTGAAACGATCAGTAAATACTTCCCCCTTGTGGAAAAAATTTATTCATAAAAGACAATACATAATTCTTTTCTAGATGGGAGAGAGGGAATTTATTAGTGTAACAAGCCTATAAATACAGCCTTAGACCACACTTGGATCAACTAGTGTTGAGAACTTTCCAACACTTCTCTTTGCTTTGCCTGTAACTGGAACCAAAACCAGACACACAGAATTAACTTCTTGTTGCTGGGGGCAGGGGAGGGAGACATAAAAAAGGGAAAAACTAAACTCAAACTGTGTCAGTTTACAAATAGAAATAGCAGTTAACTACAGACCCTCTGTTTCAGGGAAATTTAACTGAAATTGTTGCTAATTTTCTCCAATTTTCTCTTTCTTGTTAAAACAAGGTATTTGCTCCACTTGCAGCTTCAGTGCCACATACATTTACCAGCTGCAGCTTCCTTTTTTCATTCCTAAATCTCAAACTTATTTTTCACACCCTCCCTTCTAAAGATATGAGGGCATTATTGGTTCAAAACAATTTGGAGCACTAACATTTGCTCATTTCTACCAAAAAAAGAAAGAACAAATATAGCTTGAATTAAAAAAGAGAAATCATTGATCTTGTAACAGAAACAGTTCCTCAGGGTTAAAATCCATTAGCTATTAAAGAAAAAACCCCCACAACAAACCACCCCACACCTAAATTGTAGACAGAGCTCATGACAAAGTTGCATCCAAGAACAGTCCCCTGAGTACAAGGAAATGCAAGAACATTTCATGAAAAGCAGACAGGATTATAGATTGTGTTTCTACAAAAGATACGTAAATTTCTAAGAGGATAACTACCCCTAAAAATAAATGAATCCTGAATTCAGCAAGGTACACAATGGAAACCTTCCAGCTGCATCAGCCTTAAGTGTTTCTATATATCTGCTCTCCTCCAGGCAGAATATGCCTGACCCTCTCCCAGAGTCCATCTCAGAGCAGCACAGGCAGCCCACGATATTATTTGCATGACTTTGGGTATCCTCTGCTGTGGGTTTCAGCAGTGCAAGTGCTCCTGCATCCTACAGGGAAAGAGTTCCTAATAAACAGTTGAAAAGTATGCAACTCACAACTTACTGTATGTACTTTCTTTTATGGCAAATTCTTTCAGGCAGGACCCACAATCACTGGACAGACGCAGAGAGATGACTTTCTTCTGCAGCCTTGCAGACTTCCTAACCAGAAATATCTGGTGTGGAGAAGGCAGAAGGACATGGTTTAAGCTTCATCACAGATACCATGATAAATACAGATCACACACAAAAGGAACCACAGCAACCTCATGATGTCTGATCTAAAACATACTGGAATTTTACTTGGTCATTACTGCATTGGGTCCCACACCTTGGTGTAAAATAGCAGCAGAACATTTGGGAAAAGCAGGTCCTCAAAGAAATTGAGATGTAACTTCTTACCCCAGGAGGTTGGGCCTGTAAAATTTCCATGGCTTCAGCATCATTCAGACCAAGCTGCAGCCACACAGGGTGAGTGTGGAGGAGCTTGTCCAATATGCTTAGCTTGTTGGATAGGCTGTCATATCCAGAGTCCCGGGGGCAGCTTTTTACATCATTTTTCTCAGGAGAGACATTATCCATTTCCTTTATTAGACTGTGGAAATTAAAAATAAAATAAAAAAAAAAATTAGACATGCTCGCCTCCTATGAACAATCACTCAGTTCAGCAAACAGAATTATCATGGTCATGGCACTGCTGGCACTCTGGGCTGATATTTCTCCTACAGAGAATTCATATATTTAGTATACACAAAAATTCTCTTTAAACGTTCTCAATTCAAAGCCAACTTGAAGATAAGCCTTTGCATTCTTCTATGAGGTTGGAGAAGTTCAGCCATCACTTCAGATACAATTGTATGTGCATATGTGACTGACTGAACTTTTCATTTGCCTTCTTTGCTGTGCTAACACATGGAAAAACTTATCTTCAAGGATATTTATGCAATTCAGACATTTTTATTCCCAGACTGATTGCAAATGCTGCAACCCACAGAAATCTTCCTCTCTCCTGCCTGCCAGAAAAATCTGTTCAATACTCTGACAATGGAGTAACCTACTACCTGTTGGTGATCGCTGCACCAGACACAAGAACTTAGTCTGTTTGGAGGGATTATTTTCACAACAGAAGCCCACAAACCAGCATCACTTCATCTTACCCCCAGACTACTGTCTCTGCTCCAGCAGCTCTGCTGCCTTCACAGCTGCATATCCATCTTTGCTCCCATCTGCTAAGAGGTCAGAGTGGGAGGAGGTGAGAAAGAGATGAGAAACCCAAGAAAGAAACAAGAAAAAAATGCTAAATCCCCAAATAGGCCTCCCTAAGGCACAGCTTCCTTTAAAAAATTGTCGTAAGTGGCAGTCACTTTTTATAGTACTCCTGCTAAATTCTGGAAATATTTACATTTTTTCCATTTTGCCATGAAAGGTCCTTACCTCACATTTTAATACTACACTTCCGAGGATCAGAAACAATTAAGGAATTGTATATTTATGCTCCAAATTCCTTTGGCTCTCTATTGACTCCTATGTGAGAAATAAAAGCTAAGCTAAGTGTAAACATGGTAATGTAATGTAAGGTTAAAATTTATTTGGGGCAGGGCATCTAAAGTTACTGCTACATTCAGTAATGAAGTACAGTCCTTGGAGGCTACAGACACTTGTTATTAAAAAGCCAAATAAACAGAATACTTCGAGAGCTTCTTTTGTAAAGTAATGCTTCACCATCATGCATACAATACAGAACACCCAGCACAAGTGCAATTCCTCATTTTTGAGCTAAAAGTACATCCTGTGATGCTCCTCGTGCTAGAAATCACTACAGAACAGTTCCTCTGATAACAGCTTCCTGATGACAATATTTAGGAACAGTCAAAAGGCACCCTGCAAGCTCGATTGTGACTCCCTGAGATGTCAGGCAGAGGATGTGTTCCCCCTACAGACCTTTTCTGCTGTAGAAGAGGCCGCCCTGGGCAGCAGAGGGCAACACAGCTCCACCTCCCCACTGCACAACGGGCAGCTCTTCTGAGCTCTGTGCTTTGGACAGGACCTAAGCATCACCAACAGCATTTACCTTCTTTGTTATGCCAGCTACTGTACCCACATATCTTAAACCAAAATATATTTTGCACTCAAGATTAACAAATTAAGATTAAAAATCCATTTTAAAAATCAATAAAAAGAAAACCGATGGTCTGTAAAATGGAGAGGTTTAGTTGACTGTTTCTAGCTAAGTGCTTCCATCAAGATTTTAGAACCAGTAGACCTTAGCCTTTCATGTTATGATGTATTCAAAGATACAAGAAGCATGTTCTAAACTGAAAATTAGCTCATGATCTCTGAAGTTAATTAGCTGAATTCACCAAAATGAAGAAAGTATCCTTTCTGCTCCTGTAAAAGAACTGTGCTCTCAAAAGCTTTAAAACTTGAATAATGTTCAACCAGGGCTGTAGCCAAGGACTTTAGTTGGTCCAACTGTCTTATGTTCTTTACCACTTGGGCAACAAAGGTGCTGCTTAATGTTTTTTAAAAATAATCTATATAAGCTTTGAAGTAAGTTCTAGCTGATTTTAACAGAATTCATAGGAAGAAAAAAAGCTAAACATCTTGGATAGAATTCTAAATAATTTTCCACTTCATTAACTCACTGCTAGAGGAACAAAGCCCACCAGCTCCAGAGATGGCCAAGACCATACAGTCAGATAAAACACAATGCCTACATTGGTTGCTTTCTTCTTGCAACAAATATTTCAGGTACAAAAATGTGTTCTCCTGTTAACACAGTGATTAAAGTACTGATTACCCTCCAGACGTCAATTTAGCAGACATTACTGGTCAAGCAAAGCCAAAACGCTGGGGTCCCACTCTGCCCACTTAAAGGTACAAGCTTAACACTACAATTTTTTTAAAATGTGCAAGTTACTCACAAATAAATTGACTTAAACACATAACCCACATATGCATCAGCTCATAGCAGCCAGTATTTCACTTCCTAACCTGAGAACATAAATAAATCATGTTATTGTATCTCGAATCTTCAAAGAGCCACTTGAAGCAATGGACATTTTGTCTTTACACCGTGAAAGCAAAGCTCCACCACAGACAATGGTAATAATATTAGTAGTTTCCTGCTTTAGACATTCATCAGTATCCAAGTTTTTTAACAAGGAAGTAGAAGTGAAGCTCAGTTGCAATTAAAAGATATTAAGACAAATACACTGAACAATTGAATTGAATCTCTGGGCACTCCTGCACAAAGGCAAATTCCTTGGATCAAGAGCAAGATTATCTACACTTCCTATGCTGCCGGAGAGAAAAGTGCTAGGACATAGGCCACCCAAGAAGACAGCACAATGAAAACATTCCTGTCAAGGCAGACCCTCCAGAACTATGAAAATAAACATTTTAATCACCTTCGCCAATCAGCAGATTCATCTTCCACTGTGAGATCTGTCTGTACCATCTCCTGTTTCAGTTCTCCGATTTCTGAAGCAATTGTGTCAATGAGCTAGAAAGGGACAAAAATAGTATGACATCAAGTGAGTGGAAGAGGCGTGGTAAAGAAGCCGGGACAAGTTTAGTCACCAGAGATTACAAACTTTTATTTTTTTGTAAAATCGCATCCTATTTGGACTTCCCCTTACAAAGGAACAAGTAAGGGCTGGGGCCACGTATAAGGGTTGTCAGAGGAAGAATAATTCCTGGTTTGTGCCAGTACAAAACCTTCCAGGTTGGCTACCCTTTTTATTTAAATGGATTGAATTTGCAGCCTTTGTGTATTATACAACAACTTATAAGAACTAAATTATTCAACTGCTGGTAGCATTTACCTTCTCAAATTAAAAAAAATATATTAGAAGAGTTCCATCTGCCAGAGTTCTATTTCAGAAGGGACACTAAGCCAGCATTACAATACCGTGGAGGATGAAAAGCAACAAAGCAAGAAGGGAATGGGTGGCTGCTTTTCACATTAGGTTTTGGACTCTACTTGAACACAACAATTCAATTAAAAAAGAACTGCCTTGCCACCCTTCAGCTCAGGTGGAACACCACCCTAATTCTGGTTATGAGGGCAAAAACTCATTTTAAGGTGGGCAAGATTAGCCTAAAGGTTGTATCCCGAGAAATGCAGAATTTGCTAGCCAGAGTTCTGGGAAACATTTTTTTAAGCAGAAACCAACCATAAAGTTTGCAAAGCATGCTCGCTTGAACACTTCTTTGTAGCCAATGCATCATTTGCTTGTCACACCACACCATGACAGCCTATAAACCGCAGCAGGGCTCCCTCTCTCCTGCCGGGAGGGAACCTAATGAAAGGTTTGCAGTCATGCAGTGATCTCTACCACCACCCCTGTACATCACAGCAAACAAAAACCCTGGCACAGGAAGCAAAACCAGCTTTGCAGTCCAAGTCAGAACAGTCTTCACAGTCACCCACTAGGTATGAGCCCGAGCCCCACTCAGGGCAGGCACCTCAGTACAGCAGCATTTTCAAAGAATTGCAGGCATCATCTTCCTAAATTGTTATATTGGAAGTTTTCCTCCACCTCAGGAATTCATACTCTCCTTTGCTGTGCAGCATTATTCCAATCAATTCAGAAGAAGTTTTAGTCTCTGCTTACTCTAATAAATAAACCTTATGTTAGAATTAATTACCATTACGGACACCATAAGGGCTTCTTTCTGTCCAAGTCACAGCTCCCAGTGTTGGAAATGATACAAAGTTTAAATTTTTTTTTATATAACTTTAGTCAGGGGTTTTGTTTGCCTTTGCTCAGGGAGTAAGGAATTGTAGTTTCTTTTTGAAGGACTGTTTCACCACTTGAGGCCTGATGAGCTTAACATCTCAGCAGACTGGGAGTACCACAGAAGATACACAAAAGATAACAACCATTAACAAACACCAACTCCAAACATCATCCCTGGCATGGTTGGAGACACCTGGTCTGGGAAAAGGTAAGAGAACAAATGAGAACCTAATTAACATCAAAGGTAAAAGGATAAATGACCAATAGGAAACCAAATACTGACAACTGTGTAACTTGACCAATGAACACTGAACCAGTGGATTTCTCTGGATTTTGACTGTATAAGTACAGGAAAGATCTAGTAAAGAATTACGGGTGATGGAATGATTTTCTCTGCACAACCCTGGCAATGTGTGGATGAAATTATTTCTGTTGCACATCCTGGCCAAAATAAAGTAATGCCTAATTCTCTAACACTAAAAAATTTTTAGCGGAGAGTCTTTGTTTTTCCCGTAGTTTCAGTGACACCAGCCATATGTACCACTGGCATTGTGTGGTAGTTTTGCCTGGCCCAGTTTTTGCCAGTGAACAGGGTGGGGTACAAAGATGGCTCCTGCATGTCCTGAGTAAAGATTCTGGAAATTTTCCACCATGTCCAGCAGAGCCAGGCTCTGATGGCTGTAAAATGATGGACATGCTGCTGGTAAAACCTGGGCCAATTAGAGATGTTAGTTACGCCTCTGTGAAAACATATTTAAGAAGAAATCAAAACCATGTGAGCACGCACTTCTTTTTAGCCAGGGAAGGAGGAGGAGGAGGTAAAAATATGTGAGGGAGAACAACATGGAGGCACCAAGGTCAGTGGAAAGGCGGGGGAGGA
>VZRL01006110.1:30914-59924 GCA_013397895.1 Origma solitaria
GTTGGTTGAATAGAGAGAGAGGGCAAATAGAGAAACAGTGTCTGCAGTAGAAGAATTGCGATGGACTGACCTAAGAAAAACCCCACACCCTGCCCCTGCCTGGGAGTTGTTAGTCAGTTAGAAAGGAGGGAAGGGGTGAGCTGAGAAGTGGTGCCTTAAGAGGGAAAAGAGGGGTGAGTGAAGAAATGGTGTCTTAAGAGCTTATTTTTATCTCCAATTTATCCTCTGACTCTGTTAGATTAATAAATCACTTTTTTTGCAACTTTAAGTTTCCCGCCTGCTCTTGCCCTGAATCTCGTGCGGCCCTTATCAGTGATCTTATCTCAACTCATGAGTCCAGTGTTTTGTGTTAGTTTTTTCCTCTCCTCTGCATAGCTGCAGCAGGAGAGAGCATAGAAAGCAAACGTTGTAGGTGCCTGGCATTTAGCCAGGGTCAAACCCACGACACATTGCAAAGATCTTCCACCTGCTGACTCTCAAACACCCCTGAGTCACTGCAGGCACATGTGAGCAATGCCTCCCTGACCATGAGAAGGGGCAGCTGGAGGAACCCACGTCATCCTCAGGGAGCAACCGGAGGAACCCAGGCCATCCTGACCGAGTGGCCTCTCCGCACCCTCTGAACAGCTGAGTGCTGTTGAACGCAGGTCAGCTCACCCCTCCTTTCGGATAAGGGATGCATCCAGCCCCCACAATGGCTTTGCATGGTGAGAAGTCCACATGGCACTGCTGTCCAGCGGGCCTCACTAGAAAGTCATGACATCCCCAATGCATGGTGTCCAACCATTGCTATGGGCAGCAGTGTCCCCTCAGAGTGGGGGATTAAGGTTAGCAGAGCAGTCTTTTCACTGAATTAGCAGTATAACCCTACCTCCACTGCTACTTGCACTGGTCATCCTGTCCAGTCTCCTTCTGCAGGGCCCAGGGACAGCATTGAAATCAGAGAAATTATTCCCAGCTCCTTCCACTTCGTGGAACACGGTAAAACCTAAGGCCAGTCACTCCAGCACCTTAAAGACAGTCAATCTCAGAATAATCAAGCTGGAACTGGCCATCCAGTAGTCTTCACGGGACTATTCCCAAACCTTAAAGACAGTCAATCTCAGAATAATCAAGCTGGAACTGGCCATCCAGTAGTCTTCACGGGACTATTCCCAAACCACTGGAAAGGGATTAGGTCAGCTCTGCATGACAACTGATGTGCCTCTTTCAGCTGCTTTCCTTCAGACACCAGCTGCTCAAGATTCAAGCAGAACAAGACAGACTGCTTGGCAATTTTGGATGCTGGCCATCCACACAGAGAAGTTGAGGAGGAACAAAAGGAGGGCAAGGCAATGCTGCAGCCAGCTCTGGGCATGTATTTTCCCTGGTGGGGAGCAAGGTAACCTGGAGTGGTGGTCAGCAGAGCTAATTGTGGGCCACCAGAAGGGGCGAATTTATGCATTACCAGCACAGCGCCCCTGCAAAGCTGCTTCAGCTGGAAACTGTGTGAAAACTGAGCTGCTCCTCCCCATGAATCAGCTCTGCACAAGGAGCTCCTCTTCAGGGGCACCTTTGCCTTAAGTCTTTGCATCCATAAGACCAACTGTGGCCATAAAGAGCCATCACAGTGGCGTGTGTGCCCTGTTCTCTGACATGTCTACAGAGACTAAGTGTCAAAGGACAACAGTCTGCACAAAAAAGGAGCTTTTCAGCACTTCTCCCTGCAAAGCATGCAATGTATGAGCTCTCCACAGAAGAATCCATGTGTTTTCAGCCACCTCTTCCACATCTGCCTTGCTGTGTCGCTATGTGGCTGTCAACTGACTTAACTGTGTTAGCAGGCTTTGACCAGAGCTATGACAAAACCCACTCCCCTCCCACAAAACAAGATCTCTGGGAGCTATAGCAAAGAATTCTAATCCAAACTGTATTAACAGCAAAGAAATCTTAACGCTTTTGAATTTGTATACCTGCCTCGAAGAGAACTCTTCAGAAATTATCATTCCCGAGAGGAATTCTTCCATGTTTAGCAACTTTGCTTCTTTGTCTAAAGAGATCTTAAACAAAATGGCACGTTTCAAGCAGCCTTATGCTCACATTCTGTTTTACAGGCTAAATTTCTTGGGTATACTACATATCCTCCATGACAAATCAGTCTTTCCTTAGTTTCTAAAAAGTCAGTACATTCTGGACAAGGAAACCAGGTCAAAGTGTGACATGAAACCCCAAACCGACCTGTGAAGTTCCCCAGGGTGGAACACACACCACAACCCAACCAAGACTTATCACCCACCACCATGTACTCCACCTGAACTAAAATACTGATCTCAAGGAAGAAACCCCTCATTTTTTATGATATATAAACCACCAATATTTTCTGCAATTTCCAACTAATTTTCCTTAAATTCTCTTTAATGACAAAAAGAAATTGCTCTTCTCTTGATTTAAAAAAATAAAGTCTTACGGAGTTGCATCATTTGTGTATCCTTGCAATTACCTGACACACACTGTTACAACAGCATTTTTCTATCAAATAACATAAGGTGTACACATGATTTTATGACAACATTTCCCAGCATTTAGGATCAATGAAACTTCTGGTGATTATACAGTGCATGTGATGCACGCTTGATTAGCATTACACAAGATGAGCTGTTAATAACATGTTTCTACAGAATGCAGGAAAGATCCTGGATTGTGTACTATTATTAGCTCCAGCCCTGAGGAAACAAGCACCAGAAGAAGGTTCTGCCCTTTTAGTGCAAGGCTAAGAATATCGGAATTCTACAAAGAGACTTCTCTATTTGTAACAAGTGTGGTACATCTTTGGCTGGAAATAATGGGAAAACTCACCCCTTTGTTTCAACAGACTTGAAATCAACATGGTAAGAGGCAGTTTCCGAAGGAAAATACAACTGAAGTGGATGGATACATTTGTCAGGGGCCACTGTTAGTGTAAAACAGCACACATGAGCTCAAAGACTTAAAAAGTAATCAGAAGAAATCTGTTGAGGACTGTTTATGTCTGTGAAATAGATATTACCCTGCTATGCTGTAGAAAGAGGAGGTTTACCTGAAAAATGCATTTGGAAGTATGACATCTTCTCAGGTAGTTAATTATTTAACATCTTTTTAAAAAGCAAAATTAAAATGAGATCTTATATAACATGATAAAATAGCTATTTTTGTGTCTGATGGTTTTCCTTTGGAATTTATTTCTGATCAAGCACTGTTCTGTAAGTTAAAAAGACACTACAGTATAACCACTGTAAACCCAAATAATAATTATGACTCAGGCAGCATGAATTCACATAGCAGCCCAGTACAGTATTGCCTAATCAAATCTATCCTCAACATTCGATTGCCAAATATCCATGTACTAACTGTTTACATTCCTAACATCCATGAACGAAATAACGAAATGCAAACATCTTAAACCACAACATTTCCTTTCATAACATACCACGCTCTCCTTATTGTCAATTGATTCCGAGCTCAGCAAGACTGAGCTCAGCTTTTGGGAGCTGGCAAGGGTGACAGTGAAACTCCTACATACTGACCACAACCATGGCACCTCAGCAGCCCAGCATTCCCTCACCACAACACAACTATTTTGCTTTGCACCTCTCAGGATGTTGTACGAACAGCAAAAATCAGAGGCAGTGTGCTCACCAGAAGCAACCCTCTCCCAGGGGGCTCCAGCCACGTTTGTGAAGCTGCTCTGTTGACACACACATCACTGCTGTGCATCAGGGAAGACACATGCCCAGGACCAGATACAGGCAGTGCCTCTCCCAGAAGCCCAGCATGACTACAGGTCTTGGTACTCACTTGACTTGAAGAGTTTCCTGTTCCCAAGAGGAAGACAGGTAACTTTGATTTGATGTCTGTTCCAGAACATTTTTAGAAAAAACTGCAAGACAACTGAATTCCTGCTTTTTGGGTTGAAATGTAAATAAGCTTGTACAGAGAATGAAAGAAACTGCCATCGTTCTGAGAATGCACTGAAAGAGTCAGTTAAGATGACCACTGCAGAATGTTTCCAAGCCCTGAGATTTACAAGAGCTCGAGAGGAAAAGGTAAGATGGGTGCTTCTAAATCTGGCAAGTGGACACGAGCTGAAGACAGCAACATCAGTATGAGACTGGACAAATGAGCCTCAGCACTTACCACTCCCCCTTCCTGCTGGCATCTCATTTTTCATTCTTTCTGGAGACCTGCATCCTCTTTGGCATCACATCTTTTCCTTCCTGTTTTGATAAGCAGAACGTAGCAATCCTCACAGAGGGCCCTGTGTGGTGAGGTGGCCAAGTGCCAGAGACGAGTTGAACTGGGAACGCTGCTGCTGGACTTGTGCAAGCCTCTGAACACAATCCAATATTTTGATACACGGCTGCAAATTCTGGTTATTTTGCACAGTGAGCTATGAATTCTCAGGGCCACTGACATTGCTCAGCATCTTATTCATCAGAAACAAAGTTTTACCCGATGCTTGCTTTTGGAACAGAAAAGCTTTACTGATGTAAAACCTCTGATGCCAGTTCAGTAAACACTGGAACATTTTGATGAGAAGGAATCATCATTTTGATGATTCAGTAAAGAGGACATTTGTCAGAGACATATATTCAGCTCCTTGCCTTACCACAGACTCTCCCTGTAACCACTGGCAAGCTATTGAGTCCCAGAATTATCCAAGACTAACCCCATCTTTGCTTCATTTTTACTACTTGATAGCTCTGAGCATTCACCAATCAAAAGGTATAATGAGACCACAGAATTCAGCCTCTGAAACGACAGACTTGAGGTCTGCATAAAAAGGGGACAATACTGTTTTTCTTGTGTACTAACAGCCAAAAGAACGGCCGTGAGAAAACTAAGAGATGGTTAGAAGCTGCAGCAATGAGAACTACTTAAGAACCAGGAAAAAAAAAAAAAAGATAAGTTGGAATTTCCCACTGGTATTTGTCAGCGATTTTTCTGGCAAATATTGCTGAAAATGGTAAGATACTCCCTTAAGAGGATTTAAGTGCCCTGAGAATCTGCATACCACCATGGTAAAGGTTTCTTAGGCAACTGCAAAGTAACAAGGACAACATGAGAGCCATATGCAAGTACACTGCACAGTCTGTGCATGTGGGAGAGCATTCTGAAGAACAGACCAGCAGGGATAAAAGACCGTACTCCTAAACACAGACAGACAAGGCAAATTAAAATAATGTAAACTCAAAAAATCCGATGTGCCAAGTATTTTGCTTGCTCACCAGCTCAGCTGTAACAAACAAATAAAACTGTTGTCACAACTCTACTCACACAGGGGAGGGAGGGAAAAAAAAGGTAATTTCACTGTACAGTCACAAGCTACCCAGGTGCACTGCACACAGGCTGGGTACACTGACTGCCTGCAGCTTCCAATCTGACACGGTGTGCTCAGAACCGTGGTCCAACAGTGCAACTTCCCAGGGATGGTGAGAGGTCTGGAAAAGTAGCTTGGAGGCATCCTTTTCCCTGCCAGACTGTCCTTAAAATTTAGGACCTTAGCTTCCTAACTGACAGTGTTTCTTGAAACTACTTGGGCAGACTGCATTTCTAATTGTTTAGAGTAACTGCAACCCATCCTCATGAACAAAACAGCTGTTCTAGCATCTATTTTCTACACAAGAATTACACAGGGAGATCCCAAAGGACTGCAGAAAATGACATGGACGCTTCCTAGAGTCCCATCTGACATCAGGAGTCCTTCAGCATACACATAAGAGGAACTTCTTGGAACTGAGACAGTTCTTTGCTGTGATTTGAAACATAGGGCTATTCTCCCTGTTTGGCTGCAGAGTGCGACCAACAAGGCTGGTGTTTGTGCTCCTGAGTTATGAGAGGTAGCTAAAGTTGCAGAACTGAGAGGTGGCTCCAGTCACTGGATGAGCCTGTTAATTGCTGACCACATGAAGTGCTGGGCAAGACAAATGGAAAACCCGATGTCACTGCAGCACTGATCATTCATTTCCTAAAGATTGCCCTAAGGGGAACTTCTGCCCCAGAGGAAAAGAAGGAATGGAAACAGCAACAGCCCAAGATGGCAGGGTTAGCATCTTTCACTGGAATAAGCTACAGCAAGTGATGAATATTCTAAGAGATGTGATCATTGTAAGTTAATTCAGTGCTACGAGGCACCTGTAAATTTTGATTGCTCCTTAAAGCAAAGCCCTGCCCAGCAAGGCAGCCCCTGCGACCCTGGCACACAGCTAATAGGATTCAGTCATCTTTTGAAAACTGACACTGACAACTCCTACTGCACCTTGGCTTTTTGCGATGCCAATTGCTCTCAAAACAGGCAAGGAAGTGAAACCAATTTTCAATCTAATAATGGAAATCATAAACCTGTACCACAACTTTAAGTGACTCAAATCCAGTTTATGAAGGCTTCAATAATTTTATGCCTGTGCATAATAAAGCTCATGTTCTCAGCATTAGGGGCAAAGAAAGCCATGACCTATTTTATACCAAATATTCTATTCTGTGTACAGAAAAAACAATATAAACGTGAAATAACTGGGGGATAATCTAGCCACAAATACTGCCTGTAAAAAGAAATGCTCAAGAAGTACTTCCCATTTTACAGAAAAGGCTTACTATGTATCACAGAGAGTACTGCACATTCTGCAGCGCTCATTTCACATACACCCACGTATTTTATGCTCTGTATAAATATCCCATTTACCTTAAAGAAACTTCCTCTTTTGTCCAGACAACGGGTTTTCATTGTCAAAGACGACATCTTCCCTGAGAAGACTCCACTGTATGCCTTGATCTCCTAAAAGCAGACACATATTTGCAATGGTTAGTCCAGTCTGTAGGAAATTCCTCTGCAATTCTAAGCCACAGAAACAGTCACAACAAGCCTTCTGCCAAAACCCTTTCCATCAACATGCCATTTATTTCCTACCAGAGCTCTTACATATCCCTTCAGCCCAATATTTTTCCATAAACTGCATCAAAAATACAGTGCTATTCAGAGTTCCGTATTTCTCCCTTCTCTTCATAGCTGATCCTGTAGCTGTGAGTAGATTTTAATGTGCTCATTAAAACAGAATGCTAAAACGTAATGATTGCTTTCTTTGTTTACTTGACCTCAGCCTGCAGTACAAACAGAACAAACCGTTAGATGTCATTACAATCCACTCTCAAATATTACAGTATTAGTAGGCGTACCAGGAGGGAAAAACACAGTTTAAAATCACCTACAAGAGAGAAAACTACCATTAAAGTAAAAACCAACAAACAACGACATCAAAAAGCCCAAACAAGCCCCCAAAAAATGCTGCTTCAAGTTTCTAAAATGCAGTTGAGTCATACTCAAGTCAGGAACTGAAGATGAAGTTAGGAAGAAACTGCATTTTCCACTATCAGGTGAACTGAACCAACAGTAATGCAATACAGTAATGCAACACACAAAGAACATTAAGGGGGTGATCCCCATCTGAAAGTTAGAGGAGCAGACTTCCTCTAAAGTCACAACCAATTCACACCAGTAATTCGTGAATCTGCTTCTGAACTAAGTAGGAGTCAGTTCCACTGCTAAAAAGTCCTTCTAGGATTTTTAAAGGTGAGCCTGCAATTGTATTTAAACAGCCTAACTCTTGTCCTCACCCACACATTTACCAACCACACGGCAGGGAGTTATGATGGAAGTTTCAGTTACCAAAATGGCAAACAACGCAAGTGCAAAACATTACAGAGTAGAGATAGAGAGACACAGCTTCTGATTTGATACAAGCGGAATTTAAAAGTAAAATGGCTGTCAGCAGCAGTGAAAACCAAGTTTAGTGGTGTGGCTGCTGAAGGAGATGAAGCAGAACAAAGCTGCTGGGACAGAGAATGCTGACAGGTAAAAAAACAAATTTGACACACACCCCACACACCAAACACATGCATGATTCTGCTTCCCTCTAATGCCTTGTGAGAAAGAATTAACATGGGTAAGTAAGACCAAGGCAGAAGGAGAAACAAAGGGTTAAATGACAAACCCTGGCAAGCAAAAGCACATGAGAAAACTGAGAGGTATGAGCAGGAGAAAAGAAACATTTTCTTTTGGTTTTAACATGTAGCAGGAAGCTTTAAATAGTTCCCCCTGTCTCCAGAGGTCCTACCACAGGAGTACTAGAAAAGGTTACATTTTTCCACTTAGATTCTGGTTAAAAAGCAGCCATGACAGGAAGCTCAGGAACCTGCCTGTTTTCCAGGCAGGGCTTGCAGACTTTAAAGGCTGAAAGAAAACCAAACACCAGGGGATGAGTAAGAGAAGACAAAAATCAGTGCTGGGGAAAGAAAAAAAAATTAACAAGTAAATTCCCACTTTCTTCCTAAATCAGCATATTTAAAGGATACAGTCCTGGTGAAGCTCTAAAGAATTGTGAACTGTGTTTCTTTACCCAGAAGTGTGTCTAAATAACTTGACTGCACCAAGCCCATAAGAGATGATGTTCAGTGAAGTGGGTGGTTTTGCAGGGGCTATTAAATGAGTTAAGCTCTGTCTCCTCATTTGCCATATGCACAAGGGTACAGAACAGTTGTCCCACTCCGGAGAGCACAACAAATTGTTTTGAAAATAGTCTCCTTTAGATGAATGCTGAAAAGAGAATTTGCACATGACAGTCTGAAGGTGGAGGGAAACCCAAGAAACCCAAAAAGGAACTAGAATAAAACCTCAAATTTCCAGGTTGATCCTACTCCGTTAATGACAACACCAAACTAAATGACACAGGAATAAAAACAGAGATTTTAAAGGAGTTACATTAGAGGGTTATGAGCAAGATCCTGCAGTTGTATGTGCATTTCTAGTCTCAGTCGTTAATCACTTCACTTGCAAACAACAACCCCTTCACAGGAAATCTCATGGGTTTTGATTTTTTTCTCTATTTAACCACAAGGATGTCTGCATGCAATCCTATTACCAAAATAAGACCATGCTGGGATTTTTACATTCCCCACTCAAACATACAGAGGAAGGCAAACACACAAATACGTGGTTTGCCCTTCAAAGAGTGGTATGACTCCAGTTAAAAGAAAGCCTCAAACAAAACCACTACTTATTTCACTTGTAAGAGGTTCTGGAGCTCTAAACTTCTCCAGAACTTCTATTACTGTTACTATTTATGACATTACTGCTATCTGTAGGACCTTAACTCTGAGCCCCAGCTGAGCTCAAGCCCCTGCTCTTCTCAGCTCCACACAGCCAGTGAATCAATCCCGCCACCCTTTGTGATTAAAGTGTCATTTCAAACTGATTTAGGGTAACCTAAGTAATGTTTCACGTTTGAGTGGGTTTTAGTATTTCTCACTAAAATAAGCACAGTGGGAAACACTGCTGGGGTTTTTTGTATTTGTTGGGATGGGTTCCTTTAGTGCAGATATTTATTTTTTGCCATCCAATACACAAGAAGACATTAGGGCTCACTGGCAAAATGGATGGCCAGGCTGGGTGCAACACCCCAAAACCCGGGCATGGGCTCCTACCTCGGAGCTGAAAGGTACCTTCACATTGTGCAGAAACAACTGCAGAAAAACAAACCTACTGTCAGGAGGTTTCATTTCTCTACACAGCTGTGCACATCTGATGCTTATTCAGATCCAAAACTGGCTGGAAAACCACTGCTCTGAAGTAGTCTGTTGAGTTTGGACAGTATGATGCTGTCAGAAAAAAAAAACTCCCTCCTTTTATTGGAAAGCTGGGTAGAGAAAGTCAGCAAAACATGTCATCTCCTGTACCTACCAGAGAGCAGTCTTTTCTCCTCCCTCTGTGCTTCAGGCACCAAGGCAGAGAGCCCAGACACGTTTGTTCACCCAGGCGTTTCCGGGGTGCCCGCGCAGAAACCCAGCTGGAAATGCCACCAGGCTGCAGGGCTAGCTCCCTGTGCAGCTCATGTGGCCCGGCCATCTGGAAGGGAGCCTTCTCTGTGTCCCCATACTCTGCCACACGGCTCCTACCCACAGCTCCTCGCAACCAGGACAGAGCTCCGGCGTGTGACCGACAGGGAGAAGGCATGATCTGTCTGCTTGGCAAATTTCCCTGAAATCCAGCGTTGCTGCATGCGTGCTCATGCCCATGCAAGCTGTATGTTTCAAAAAACCAGGTGCTTTTCATCTTCTTTCCATTCCCTTCTCCTCCTGGTTTTCATTCACACAGGAATGACAGAGCACCTTTCACACGTCTGTATGCAACTGAGACTTCTGATACCTTATCAAAACAGCTCCTGCTTTCTCCCTCTACTGCAATTTTACCTGGATTTTTTGGTATGTTTTTATACTTAACTATGTTAGAGCCAACGACCACCTCACTGGACTGCTTGGGATCTTTCCCTTTAATCCTCTCATTCCGATCTTGCTTTTACAAAGCCAAACATCCCAGTTTGTTTAGCCAAAAGTCCCAGCAAAGATGAGACAGTCTGTCTGTATGCCTCCGCTGAGCTCAGCCACAGCAATCTGAGGAACGCATTGAAGTCCCTGCCCACAATCCTCCTTACCCCACCTCTGCTCGGTTTCCTAAGGAATCAAGGCTATCAACTGCACCAGCTTCTCGTTCCTTAGTTCCTAACTAGGATTTTTGATCTTTTGGCCAACCTAACAAGACCTGACTGAGGAAGAGTCTAACACTGAAAAAAAGATAGCAGGAAGAGACTCTGTGTATGCCACCACTGAAGGAAGAGATCTGTGGCCTTCCTCTTTGTGGTTGACCCACACAATTATCACCTTTTTTTCTCTGTATTTTAAATATAAGTTATCCCACTGAAGAAACCCAGCCTGCCCTCTTTCATTCTCTGCCTGTAAAGGCAATGCCATCACTGAGCACAGGCTAGACTACCTCAGGCAAATTAAGAAAGGGTTATACTGTTTTGCAGAAAAGAAGCAACAGGAGAAAACATCAGTCCAGACCTTAAAGATAAGCTGTCAAAGGTCAGCTGATATCAGAAGACTAATGCTGATTGCTAACTGTCAGTGTGCTCCCTTGGCCAGCCATGGGGTACAGCTGGAATACAGAAAAGCATGGAAGCTAGGTAGAAGCCACTACAGATGTACTCATAAAACCTACGGTGAATTAGCATCACATTGCAATCAATTTTCATAGCAATTTATAAATACATAGTATTAAAACAACTAACATTTATTTGGTAAACCCATTTTCTGGTGGGTTTAAGTGGAATCTAGAAACAGGAAAGATAAATACATTTTACTTAATTTTAAAAAGTTAAAAAACCCCACCCTGCTCAAATGCAATTCTACACTTGACAATATGCCAAGAGGTATACACAGAACTTTATATTTTCAGCAAATGTAATCATCCTCATGCATTTCATTTTCCTATTCTCCTAGCACATTTACACAGTCCCAGGGAGCAGGCTGTGCTCATCTCTAACCTACAAAGCTGTGGTTTGTCCAGTTACTCTGACCTTATCTGAATCTTGGCAAAATTAAACTCTTCCTTTTGAAAGTATTTCCTCTGAGAAGCTGACTGCAAGCCTCCTTCCAGGAACACAGATACAACTGAGCACAGTATCACTTTGAAAATCTATCAAATAAGACCTTCAGTCTGCAAACTATCACTGGTGCCAGGATCTGGCAGACCTCTCAACTCAAATGTTGCATTGTGTTAACACAGCTGTATCCACAAGAAAAATGCGAGGGGATTATGTAAAAAGAAATTCTAACTTCCATCATTCTTCTGGCTGCAGAAAGGGTTTACAGTCTTACTTTTTTCTTTTTTTTTTAATTTAAATTCAAGTAATGCAAGGGCAGATTACTCGTAGAAAACAAGTAATACATACAGCAAAAATGGCAAGTCACTCTTTACACACGGGTGTATTTTTGTATTTTGCCATTTTAATTAAAGAGTTTTTAAAACCTTGGAAATAACAAAAATTCCCTGACCCTCATTTTCCTTCAAGCACTCTTTATACTTTTATCTTTGCTACCTGAACATAATGTGTTTGTGTGAGCCACTCCCCTGAAGAAAGCCACCACGATGATGTCAGTGAGTAGTTCTCAGTATCTCTGCCCATGAGGTAAACACATCTTACAAATATTGCCATTTCCTACATATGTAGGCAGAAGGGCCATGAACAACTGTTTGCAATCCTTTCCAGGAAACAATACTGTCTTCATAAACAAAGGAACATCAATATGCAGCACTCTCAAACTTTTCAAAGGCAAGGAGGGGTCACAGGTAAACTATCGGTACTGCTCATGCTGCTTAATAAAACACTGCTGTTAAATCACAGCCAGCTCTCCAAGGCTGACTCCAACCTCACGAAGCACTAAGCCACGAAGTATCAGCCACTGCTCAAGAAAGTGCCACCCAAACAGACTGATCTTCAGGGGCTGTGACCCACTCTATGCATCAGTCACGGCACAGCCTAAAGAGGGAACATCACTGCCAAACTCACCCACTCATCTTTCTACATCTGGTTTCAGCCAGTCATCACTCCTGCCTCAACCAATCTTTTGCCTGCAGACTTATTTTTCCCCCTTAATTCCAGATCCTACTCACTTGGCAGCCTTTTAAGAGACTAAAGGATAAAGAAAAATTATTACTTTGAACTTGTTTCAGCACAGCACTCTCAGGAGAGGCTTTAAGTCTTATTAGATTTTGGGCAGATCCACTGTCTCACTCACAGCTGTCTACCCACTTCTTTTATCTATGAAGCCATAAATTCAGAAATGAAAACATCTGAAAACCCCATCTGAACAGGGCACAAGAATCAGCCTGACACTGCTCCCACCAACATGATCAGACATGGCATCACTCTTTCCAGCCAGGGCATATAGTTATGCAAACACTGAATGCCTCAGAAAACCCAATCCTCAGGCTTTGCTGAGCAGGGCCCGCTACTAGGAGAGTTCTGTTTGCTGCTAGCGCTGTCTCTCTGTGCCCCTTCCCAAGTTTCTTCTCCCTCTCTTCCACTAAGCAACCTCTTCCTGCTTGCTCCCATGGCATTCTTTCCACATTACTGAAAAGGAATAAAACCCCAAGTCATTTCCTCTGGCACAGCACTTAGTCATGGAGGATACTACCAAATCTCTTATAAGAGAATGATTGTTTGTTGATACATTTGTGTCTTGTTTTTCCTCAGGAAATGTCAGAGAAATACATTTAGGAGAAGATTGGCTTTGATTTGGATAACCTTTCAGAAGGTTTCTATTCTTCCCAAATTCTCTGGCCTAGATACCTCACTAAAACTAGCATTTCTTGCAGTATTTCTGTAATTTTCACTTACTATTCATGCCAAAACCACTGAATAATAAAAATAAAAACATTCACAAGTGTTTTCAAAACTCTTAAAAAAGTTTAACATTGAGCTGAACTTCCTGGAAGAAGCAAGAAAAAGTAATTGCTTGAATTACAACACTAGCTTCAAGGTCTGGACAAACCCCAGAATTCAGAGTTAAATTTTAATGCAGAGAGAGATGGGGCTCAGCATCTGCATCTAGATGGAGATGCACAAGACAACCACCTGCTGGGCCTGACCATGGGTTATTTTAGGCGCCTGGGAAAAGCATCTCTCCCATGTACCATGAATGCCAGAGCAGCATGAGGGTTTCAGTGCTCAATTCCTAGCTCTTACCTCCTGGCCCAACAGAGGCATCAAAACAAAGCTCTGACCACACCACTGCCAGAGGTGACAATCTTCCACGCAGCAAGGGGGAAGAAGAGACCTGACCTCCTGATGGTTCAGAGAGCCTGAACATGTCTATCTACTCTCATATTTCCATGATCACAGAATTGCAGAATGGCTTGGGTTCAAGGAGATCAATAGGGTCTCATTCCAAGCCCCTGCAGGGACACCTCCTACTATCCCAGGTTCCTCCAAGCCCTGTCCAACCTGGCCTTGGGCATTTCCAGGGACAGGGCAGCCAGAGCTTCTCTAGACAACCTGTACCAGGGCCTCACCACCCTCACAGGGAATAATTTCTTCCTAATATCCAATCTGAACCTAAACTCACTCTCAGTTTCAAGCCACTCCCCCTTATCCCGCCTTAAAACAGTTCTCTGGTGTGGCAGAGTATAAAGTACATGAAAACTTGTGCTCATTTGGCTCAGTGTTTCTGGAAAAGCTTCAGCGGATTTCCAGTAAGAGTAATTCTCTTTTCAGAGCTAGGGAAACAGAAATTATTTTCATAAATTGTTCTTAACATAATTTATTAAAAAGGATTGCATTTGTTTACCCAAAATGTCATTTAAACTGAAAGCAACACACAAATGGGAAAAAAAGGCAGACACACCTAGAAGTTGTTTGACCTTAAAAAGTAAATATGAGCCATGGATTGCAGGATAGAAAAGTGATCTTAAAAGAACTGCAAAAGGTGTGACTTTTTTTTAACCCTAAGTATCTTTTAGGCTCTTCACTACTTTAAAAAAAATCAAATGTTAAACAGTTTGTACACCACTGAACAATGACAAAACAAAGCTTCTTTCAATTCTAATGCAGTAGCACTTTCTAGTTGTGTTTGTTGCATCACCAATATGCTTAATAGGTATCTCCCTGTAAGAAAATAACTTCCTTATAATAGCAAGCAATGGTTTCATTATTCCCTGTGAAACATTCTGATATATAAACTGGCGTGCAGGAGACAGCCAATGCCAAAGAAACCACATCCTGCGTTTCACAGAATCAACAGAAAGATTTCCATTGATGGCCATAATTACTGGAATGAGTTCAGCACAGTGCACTAAACGGTGTGCAAGAAGAACCTGTAAGATCAGGAGTCCCTTTGTTATTCCACGCTCCATTTCAAAGCTTGTACTGATCACCTTGAGACCACTGAATAAAAAGGCTGAAAGAGCCATTGGCTGTGGACCTCAGCTTCAGCACAGGATGAGGCACCAGGGCAATGATTAACCAGGGAGCAAACAAACGCCCTCTCTTTATTCTGGTGTTGACCTTACGCTCATCTTCCATGTGCCATATTCGAAAGATAATATGTAAACCGTGCCACTGACCTAATGGCTTAGCTATTAACTAAGGAACCAGATCATCAGAAATGCACCACACTCGGCACCCTGTTTTTTGGATAGCCCCCAGTGACAGCAGCTGCTCATTCCCAGTACACAGGCTGCTCTCCCTCCGAGCAGAGAAAATTGAGACCATTAAATACAGAGTACTTTACTTACATTAAATACAGAGTCCACGGTACAAGCTAATATTTGAATTCCTTAATCAAAACTGTTACAATGTAATCACCTGTGACACTCCCCAGTTCAGCCTTTAGCATCAGTTAGGAACAATTTCACCCTTTCTTCTTTATTCACACTTTTAGCATATTACATGAAATAGTGATTTTGTGAACCACAACAACTCAGGCTTATAACAAACGCTATGTTCACAGTATTAAGGAGACAAATCTAAACACTGTGGCATAATCTTCTTTTAACAAAGAGAAAGATGCTTTGGGATTTCGGGAAGCATATGTGCCCTCTTTGGCCCAGGCAGGGCCCCATTAAGACAAAAAGTACCAGTAATTAATGCGCTCTCATGATTTAAGAAATGGGCCTCAGATTTGGTGAGAACTTTGATATATAATTAGTATTCGTTCCCCACGAAAATTGGGAAGAGTACTGCCCTATGCCAGAGGGTTTTCTCAAGGAGTAAACCACTCAGCAGTGACAATTTCAGACACTGCACTGACAGGGGTGACCCACAGGAACCCCTCATTGTCACAAAGGACATGTGCGGAGGAAAGAAAGGTGTGATCAGGTGAGGGGGAGAAGGTCCCGAGCTCCTGATCAGCCTGGAGGAAGGGCTGGACTAGCTGAACTCTGGAAGCCCCTTCCAACCTCTGGTTTTTGCAAAGACGTCACAAAGCAGGGAATGGGGAAGTGTGTGTTGGGGAGGTTTGGTTTTATTTTTGATGGGTTTTTGGCTTTTTTTGCTTGCTTCTTTTGCAATACCAAGACAGCAGAGATAAAGTATGAATTTTTCTTACTCAGTTTCACGCAGTGGTGGGAACCTTCCACTGCTCCAAAACCCATTTTTACTTTTCATCACACAGGAATTGTTACATTTGCATAACCCAAGAGGAAGCACAAAGTCAAAAAGCGTAATATCAGCTTAAATAATAAATAAACCAGACTTTTAACTTTGCACTTACTAGCAAATGATACACACCTGAGAACACACACACAAATCGGGTGAAAAAACATCCAAACTTGGAGCAAACAATTTAATGTACTATTGGAGCCACATATTAGCAAGAATAAGAAAAATTTGGATGTATGTTTTTTACAGGGATGATCTAGCTAAACAAGCCACAACTATTATTTATCTACCATAATTTATCCAGGTATAAAAATATCCTAGGTATCTCACCTGGTAAGTTATATGCAAACATTTATTTAAGTTTAAATAAACGGGGGAAAATTACAGTGACTGAACCTGGGTTTTCCCCTCTTAAAGTAAGTACAGTAAGTGTTCTGGGTCAGCTAGTGTAAAGCCACTGAAATTCTTGAACCTAGAAAGGATCCATTTTCAATATTCCTGTTCAAGAATGCAAGCATCCCACATACTGAATCACACCAGGTCAGTACCAAGGGACTAACTAGAGGGCACTTCAGCTATGCAGGCATGGATTTGCTTTCTGTTCAATAACAATTGTATTTGCATGTCATTAGTTATATTTGCACTAGTGCTTTCTGACCAAGAGGTTAATGTAATTCAACAGACTGTATGAGGAAGATCACATGCAAGTTTGTGTGGTTGCACTGTTTATTTTAAACAGCTGGACATCAGACATGATGGACAGTTTGCTTCTTTATTCACTCAGCACTCACTACGAATTTTTTAAGAACGTTACCAATTGCTTTAAGAACCACTTTTTGTAGCACTCTTCCAATGTGGTTCCCCAGTCTCGAGGGTGCACAAATACAGCAAATCATGAAGCTGAGTACCAAGTAGAATACTTATTTCTCAATGATCAAAAGAAAATATTTTCACTAGAAAAATTTGAAAAGAACGGTGCTTATGTCTTGATCTATTTATTTTGGTTTGCGCACAGAAGAGACCCCAAGAAAATCTTGCATTAATTAAATCAAGGTCATTGCTCTCCACACAAAGATGATCCATGCACAGGGAGCAGACAGCAAAACACTTCTGCCTGCAGCAGTTTCCACTGCCCTAACCCAGCTCGGATCCACGGGCAATGAACAGATAAGCTGCTCAGTGTAGAAAGTTTGCAGCACTGTTTGTCTTGGCTGTGGAGACAGGCTTGGGAACTGGGGTAGCCCCATTAGGGACTTGACACCTTCTGCAGCACCACAGCACAGCACTGCTAACCTGTGTTATGTAGAGGGAAAGCCACCATCCGGCTCAGAATGTGGCATTTGCTCCTGAACCACACTCCAACTATACCGACTGGAGAAAGTAGACTGAGCCATGAATGTGTGCCAGTTCACTGCTGCACAAGTGTGCCAACACAGCAAGCAGGGTAAACCCAAAGCACAGCGTTCTCACTGTCCTGTCAGCTTTGCCATATATACATCATAGCAGATGGAATGCCTGGACAAAATGCCTACACTTATTTTGTGTTACTAGGAGGTTAAAAACATAAACAAAACCACAAATCAAATCTTTGAGAAAAAACAAACTTGATTTGCAGTCTTTATTTCTTGCCTGTCTGAGGATCTGGTTGGGGGCAGAGCAGAGACACAAATAGGGCAATGTAACAGTTCTTCTGAACAAAGTTTGCAGACAGCATAACGCAAGGTATTGCCCATACCTGACCAATCTGGAAAAATCAGGAGGTCATTTTAAATCCTCAAAATCATTTCAGACACCTGTACATTCCTCACAATGATCAGGTCAATAAGAACGGTTATAAAGAGTGACTGTTCTATAAAATCCATGCACAATTTTGACCAACTATGCTCTTAAATATTAAGTTTTCTTCTTTTTTTTTTTCCATACAACTACTGAACTACTGCTTATACTGGGGGACTGGGGAAGTGGAGGGATTCACCCTGGAAATCTTTTCTTTTTGAGGGACAAGGGAGTTCCAAATATTCAAATATTTAGAATATACAATTTAGTTTCTAAATATATGTTCACCAAACAAAAGAGAAAAGTCAATCACAATATATAACTCTGATAAATAGTCTTAAATCTTTCTTCTTCCAGCCTATTTCTTAATGGGAAAAAAAGCAACCATATAGTGAAAACAAGAAGGTTATGACACACAGCAATGAAACCCAGGAAATTCAGAGCTGAAGGCTGTTGATATATCTGTCTCAAGCTAATTCCACTCCTCTTCCTGTTTTTAATAAATACACCATAGGACTGGCAATGTCAGCCTCAACCAAACTTCCTGGCTTGGGTCCCAATCTGTGCAACCTTGAAGTCACATAAGCACAGGTCGCCCTTCCTGTCCTCAGGGTGCTCTTCTTGATCCTCCTTCTGAGGACAATCATTCCTCTGACTTCTCCCTGCAACTTTTCCCTCTGATAACCCCATCACCTTCTGTCACGGCTGACTTGTAAATTCATCAGCAGTGCACTGCTGCTTTCCCCACCCTCTTCCCTTCTCTCATCACACTGCTCATCACTAGCACTATCCTCTTAGTCTGCTTATCCTGCGCAGCCCCCAGACTCCCCTACCACAGCCCTACAGAAAGCTTGCCTTCACTCATGCAGCAGAACCCCTGGGGATGAAGCCTCATGACTTTGCCAGCTTCCTTCGCTGTACCTGTAAGGTTTCCATCCACCGACCCAATCCTCCTGTTTTCAGTTTTCACTATTGTCTGCTTCCTACTAAAGCTCCTCTCCTTTTCTACCCCTTTTTCCCATGCCATCTGCATAAGGATCCTGGGTAGACAGGATTTCATATTCATAGAATGAGAACAGTTTAGGTTGGGAGGGACCCTAAAGGTCATCTAATTCCAACACCCCTGCCATGGGCGGGACACCTTCCACTGTAAGGTGGACACCATGCATGTTCCACAACGCCTTCACCTCATACAGGTTTGAGCAGCCTTCTCACCGCCTCCCTCCTCCCATCACATTTGTATTTAAGAAGGTGGAACACGATCATCACATCCTAAGAACTCTATCTGCTTCTTTCCTCCAATCCCGCAAAAGGCCAGGACATTTACAGCACAGAGGTAAAAAGGGAGGAATTGATGCCAAAGGACCAACTGGCTCTAACAGTGAGGAGAACAGCTTAAAGTCTCTCCCAGGCTGTCTTCTTCCGGACTAGGAGTAATGAAGGTCCTCCCTAGGTTTTGGGGTAAGCATTTTTCCCTCCTCGAACTTCTTTGTGATCCCCCAGTTGAATAGAGGATATCATCATAGCCAAACTTTCCTTCCTTAGCAGCATCAGCAGTCACATCATGACCCATTTGATTACAACAAAAAAGTTTCTCCTTCCTCGCTGGATTAATGAGTTCATAGAAACTCCTAGCAGGGGAACGCCTGAAGAAAGAAGCGTGGGTGTTTAGCTCTCTTCTGTTAGTTGGCTTGTGTAAACAATTTGTTTTCTCTCTCCTGGGACAGTGTGTTTTGAAACAGGTTTTTTAAAAGACAGTAAGCCTCATTTGTTGAAATGGTGAAACTGGGTCCAAGTACTGCCAAAAGCAGACTATACCAAACACATCGGTGACTCCACATATTTACTGTACTGGGGGGGTTACGTTATGCACATAGGTCAGACAGAGTCTGTTGGTGTCACTTTTTTTCTTTCGGATCTGAATACCAAATGCAATCAAACCCAGAAAGTAAGGCAGCAGTTAGATGACAGGTTATTTCCTAGGTTTAATTCTTGCTGACACACTGGTACCAAAAGATTCCCATGACTGCCAGCAACAAACATTGGCAATCATTGTGTATGGGGAGTTCGGACTAAACATACTGAGATACACGTTTACTTGGTCCTTTTACAAATGAAAAATTAAATTGTTTAACAGCTAATAAATTCCATCACTCTCATTCTGCAGATAATAAGGAGGAAGCTGCCAACAGGTGAAAATATTTCTGAGGTTACATACCACAGTTTCAAGACTTAACACGGCATTAGTTTATCGCTTCTACATCTGGTACCAGTTATTTTTATACAGCTTCTTTGTATAAATTCAACAACATGGAAAAAAACCCTTCCAAGTCTATCTTAACCACTCTTAAAATAAACACCAACAAGTCCATTACTGTCTTCTGTACCTCAGCTATGACATATCCCCTGCACAAACACAAACCCATGTCTCTGGGGAGTCACAAATCTCTTGAGTAACTTGACCTGCTGTGACTGAGCTAGGGGAACTCAATCCAGCCCTAAAATTAATCTTTTTGCTCCCAGTCAGACTGCCTTTGTTCCAAAACCATAGCACCAAAAGGCAAATCAAGGAGAAAACAAGTATCTTCCACAGTTTGTGGACCATGACCTCATGTGGTCAGGACTGCTGTCCTGTGTCTCTTCCTACTTGCAAAGTCCTATTCCAGTGCCTACTGGAGAAGGTGAACATGAACAATGCTCAGAAAGGAGCTGGCATCAGCCTCCCCCTAAAGACAGAAATCAAGTATATTCCATCATTTCTTCCAAGCTCTGCACACAGGACAACCGGAGCTGCCCAGAAAAACCCTGCTGAAGCTAACACCCCCTGCTCCCCAGGTAATTAGCTGGCATTTGAAGCTGAGTATACCTTGAAAACAAGGAAAGCAGAAGTGTGCTGACCACCTCTTTCATTCCCTCCTTCATCTGCCCAGGGCTTTGTTACACTCAGCTAGGTTTCCTAATGCCACTAAGGGCAGAAGCAGGAGCTAAGCTCCTTCACTTATATTTAAATCACTTTCCACTCTGGAACTCCCTTTCTTCTTTGTGCTCTGTCCATCCTGCCAATGACATTTTAGCCTAAGCTTCCTACCAACTGCCTACCGTGTACAGCAAACACCGGCTACCCCGTGCTAGCAGCACTATAAAATTCTGCAGCAAGAGCTCCTTGTTTGAAACCTGCATGAGCAGTGAACTTTTGGCCGTTTCTGCTTGTTAATCTCTTGATTGGAAATGGATTCCAAGCCCTGCAGCACCTTCAAACAGCTGTCATGCCTCTTAGCACCTTGCCACACAAAAGCACCTCTCTCCAATCTCCTAAAACACACAGTAAATTCATTCAGAAACACTGCACTAACACATTTCACACCTATACACGAATTACACTATCGTACTTAGGCCTGGAAAAGTAGCAGTTCAATTTGCCATTCCATGACCACTAAGGCTACAATGTAAGAAACTTCCCCGAAGAAATTACAATTTTGCCAACTGCCCCAGATATTTACATGCAGCCTTGGAAGATCTGACCTTTAAGTGATGACCATCCTATGCGCAATTTGGAGTTAGCCTATACATTCACTACAGGCTCAAAGACGCAACAGCGCAGGTGCTTTGCTGACCTGGATCTGAAAGAGGGAGACCTAAAGCCTTGCTGTGGTGAATAACTGCTTGAAAGGCAGGGAGAAGACCATAACCTAGAAATGGGTTTAAATAGCCAAGCAAATAATCATATTGCCTTCAGTTAGAAACTGGCCAGCTTGAGACAAAAGCGTTTCAACTGACAACCAGGTTTCTGTGCTAGCCACCAGAGTGTGGATGAACAGAAGGAAAGGATTCCATAAAATGCTGAAAGAGTCACCCTGCAGGCATCACACAATCAACTTAGCCAAAACTTTACTCTTCTGAGCTACTCTTCTTTGGGTATTGTACATTCAGCCTAAAAAGGGGTGTACTATAGATGTCAGAGACCGTGCATACAACCTGTGAGTGACAAGGCCCAATGTTTTAGTTTCCAGAGTTAAACATGATCTATTGGCCTGAATTAATGCTATTTTAACAAAATGCATCAACCAGAAACAGAATGAACAGAGAAAAACTGATGGACCATTCACAGCTAAAATTAGACATGTAGAGTAAAAACACCTTGCTTGATGGAAAGCTTACTGGCAATGAGCTCAACCTACAATCTACCTTTCTTAAATTTCTTGTCCTTCTAATGCACCAGATTTCAGTAAAATGTTCCAAATGAAGATTTCCACTAACAAAATAAAGGCTGTCTTGCCATTCTGTTTGGCCCAAAGGCACGCTCTGCCTTGACACAGGGCAAATGCCTGTAGCCAGCATTAAAATCCCATCCCTGCCAGTAAAGGAAATTTTCCCACAGACAGAACTGTGCAGGGAACACAACATTCACCTGCACGTGGGAACTGGAAGGCCCAAAAACAAAAACCCAAGGAATTTTCCCATCGTGAGTGGTGCATTGCCTCCTAGCAGCAGTTTTAACCAAACTGATGAACACATGCCTTTGTGGAGGAAAAGGTGGTATGAAACAACATCTTGATATTAAGACTACTTTCTTCAATTCACTGTTTCCAAGTCAGCAATCCTCAGTTAAACATACCACCCAGCTAACCCCAAGGCCAAAGACTTCCTTAGTTTTACATTCTGTACCCTAGGGATGCAACCAAAAAACTTCCAGGAACATTACTGAGATTATTAGAACTAATATTCTCCTAGCCATGATTAGAATATTAACTACTGAAAAACAGCTCTCACCCACTGTATGTTCTTTGGACACACAAAACCATGAAAAGCAATACACAGAGCATCAATGGAACTGTCACGGTATTATGCAGTCCTTGTCCTGAAATAAAACTTAATAAAAGGTTGAATTTAGACATAGCTCTCAGGGTGCCATACTAAAAACAAACAAAAAAAAAAGCTGCCTCCTCCAGCTCACTGTGGAGCAGTAAAAGCAATGGTTCTCTGCAACACAGCAAAGTGAAGGCCACCAGCAGCCTGGAAGGTAGCTGGCATGTCTGCCAAGAGGCTGTGCACAGCGTACACCACTCCAGCATGGATCAAATCACACAGGATCCAGCTAAAACACTTCTCTGGCTCCCAGAGCTGCTGTTAACCACATGGAAATACACCATAGCTATCACGGTGTATCACCATAAGTGATAGCTAACATATGCCCAGTCATTCATGAAATACCAAGGGATGAAACAACATTTTTCATATAGACATCAAAAAAAATGAACCTGCACTATAACAAACCAAATATTTACTTTGGCAGATCATAACTTTTAGCAAAGAATTTGCAATAAATTTAAACATTTAAAGGGTATACTGCAAAACAGATGCTGAGAATATATTTGTAGGGATTCCTGCCAAAGTGGAGGAGCTCTGCATCTATCAGTGCAACAAACACGAATCAAGAATTTTTATAGAACCACTAAATAGAAACTCTATACGATCCAAAGGAAAGACAGCTGCGTGCTTGATGGTGAACTCACTTTTTCCTCTGCTAAAAATTCCAAGCAACACAGTTTGCAAAGGAGGATGTACTACATAAATGAAGAATACCAAGACAAATAAGAACTGAGCCTTTCTACCTAACTCCTGAAAGATAATTTTCTAAAATTCCAATAACTTAAAAGCAGTTTACAAAGACTTCAGCAGCAATTCTCAGCTCTAACAAACATTCAGAGAAACACTTCAGGATGAGTTTTACTGCAGCTACAATTTAAGTCAATCAAGTTCAAGCTACTAGCATATTTTCTACTTACACCTCCCAAAACTGAATTCTTGTAAACTTCCAAAACAACCGTCATTTTAACAGCTGTCTCTAGACAGATGTAGTAAAACCTAAGTAAAAAAGTAGGGGCATGCTGTGGCACAGGTGCATACACAACTTAACCTAGAGCACCATAAAGGTTCGCAATCATGCATCCAGGCAGTGGCATTGTGGTCCTTAGCAAACACACCACACGAACCCTGCTTCCTTCTCCCAAGCTATTCAGTGTGTCCAAAGTCTGATTTTTATTCTTGCATTAACTAGTAAGAAAGCTGAGAGTAAATTATTCTTTTTTAAATCCCCAGCTGTAGCTAAAATAGCTTATTACAACATTTACTGAGGGCTGACATTTCATAGTTGCCAATATCTAACTGCTTTCCTAAGAAATTACAGTCTCAGCAAGTTATGCGGCATAAAGCACGCCAAGGCCCCAGCTGGCACAAGGATGCATGTTTATTTTTGTGAAGGTTATGGTTTTGGTTTGTGGCTGCATTAAAAAAAAAAATCAGTTCAAAAACTTAACTTCTTTGCAAAAGGCGGTGAGCAGTTTCCCACACCAGCAGATCCAAAACTGACAGCAGGCATCCCCAGGCCTCAGTATGGGCCTTCCTTAATTCCCAAGTTAAAATTATCACAAGGTTCACTTACAGAACCAGCACAGAGCTGGAGTACGCTGCAAGCCTTGCCATAGTGGCTCAGGCACACAGGCTGGGCTGGAACATGCCAGCTGGGAATTCTGTCCACTGCTCTACACAGGAGAAATCCCCTGTGCCACTGCATTTGGTTTTTGCACTGAGCACCTGACCAGGCACCTGCAGGGCAAGAAGATAAAACAGGCTACCTGTAAACAGCATTTCTCTGTGCACTGGCTCCCTGTGCTGCTCTGATCACTCACTCAGACCTGCCTTCTGCCACTCCCATGCGCTCCACAGCTCCAAGTCCTCACCTGAACATGGGAGTCAGCAATGTTCCCCTCGCTTTCCACACGTTCACTCCCAAATGCATTTAAAGACATGTCTTGGCATACACTCAAAAATCATCCCATTAGGAAAAAATATTAAACAAAGAATTTAGAGGAAGACAAGGCTACAGATCCATAGTCAAGTTAAGAAGGGACTGTCAGCATATGCAATGCACATCATGCATGAAAGCAAAACCAGTAAGGCTTCGAATTTTTTTCATGTTGCAAGTATGTTTCAACAAAGTCACCACTGAGGAGCCCTGGAGTTAATTCCTGGAAAGCAGAGATTTGTATTCAGCAAATATAAAGTAGAAGCCAAAGGCATCATTTTTGATGAAAAAAAGAAGTGCAAAAGAACCATTTAAAAGTCAAAAAAGTATCTGGTTATTGTGGGTTTTTTTCTTTTCCTGTACAAGCCACTTGTGAGACCTTGTTTAGAGTACTGTATTTAGTCCCGGGCATCTGGCCAGACAACATTGACATTCTTGAGCTGGTGGAGTGAAGAAAAAGAATAGTTTTGGGGTTTTCTTTGAGAAAAGTCCCTCAGAAAAGAGTTGTTTCTGCCTCAAAGCATGTATACACGAGGTCGGGGAGGTGACTTAACATCTCTCACCAGAGCCTATCTGCAGTGCTCTGCTGGTTGTAATGGAGCAACAGCAATTTGTGGCAAAAGATTTGTCCTTTAGTTTTTAAATATCATACAAAACCATCCAGTGCTTTCAGACATTTCAGAACTCAGAAAGGAAGCCCCTGGTTATGTGCAAAGCAGGGCTTTTACTCTTCGAAGACAAGTTACAGATAAGACACCTTTCAAGAACATCCATTTACAAGGCTGTCTTGAAAACTCTGTTCCAAGATCGGGAGGAAAAACGCACTTGCCTTTTCTCATCCTACCCTCTCGTTATCCACAGCCTTCACAGACCAGAATCCTCCCTGGTGCAGCATCATTACCTGTCTTCTCACACATCACCCAACACAAATGGGTTCACTAATTCCAAATAGTATATGACAACTACATACCACAAAATACTGTTATTCCTGCCAGGGGACTGGCAGGACTCCAGTAACTTCCTTTTGTTATTTTCACTCTTCCATGGTGAGATCTTCCTACTCCTCTCCCCTATTCACACTGATGGCAGAATCCTTACCAGCTCCAAAAGGAACAGTACAGCATTAACGCACAACAATTTTCAACTGAGCTAGTTGTTTAGATCAGCATTTCCAAAAAACCAGAAATGAACCTACTGACCGAATGTGACTGCAGCGCCATAATTTCTTTCCCTTTATGTGTAGTTTCTCTCTGCTGATCTCAAGGCAGAAATATGGCTTTAGCCATCTGCAAAATATTCAATTTTACTTCAAAAAGTAAACAATATGTTCTATGTATGCAGGCTCATAAAATCTAAAAAAGGGAACCAGTTACAATGATAAAACCAATATCTTGGGCCTGATCCAGCATTCACAACAGCATAAATTCAGAAGCAACTCCCCTGAAGTCAATAAAGCGTAAAACTTACCGTCAGCAGAGGAGAACTAGGCACACCCTCCTTCGACTAAACAATGATCCTCACAAGCATGAGGGAACCTGGGAATGCTATGCTACATTATCATGTTTTTTTGTTTTGCCTGAAAACTTTAGGGAGCAACCCTCAGCCGAAACAGGCAGCTACGAACACCTCCACGCCGAGACTCCTGCCCGGCCTCCTCGGGCACAGAGCAGCAACATGCACTTTACATACACTTTTCCCAGAAGGACAATGCCCAAATGAGAAAAGGGCCTGAGCTTCCACACCGCACAAACCTGTCTCTGTCTTGCCAATCACATCACCAGCTGAGACAGGGGATGCTTTTTGGGGCAGAATGTCCAGCATGGAGGCAGCCATGGACTGCTGTGATGCCTGGCAGGTCCTTCACCATCTTTTATTTCTGTGGTAGCCTTGTGGAACAAGGAGGCAGAGGAAGGACTGCATGTGTTTGTCTTGGTCTACCTACAAAAAGGTCCTCAAAGGCAAATTACCACAGGCTGGGTTATAGAATAGCACGTCTCCCCTGCCAGGTAAGGATCACACAGAGCCCAGACCAAAAGCAGGATCAGACCACTTACACACTTCAGACTCTACAGCCAAGAACGCAAAGCCGCAGCAGCAGTTGCCCTTCCACAAACAAACCATGTCATGGCTCACAGCAGCTGAGACAAAGAAAATTCCATGCCACTGCCAGCTCTTCCTCCTTGTCATGCCCTAGCTGCAAATGCTCAGGACCCCTGAACATGTATGGTAAGGTGAACCAGAGCACCTCAGGACTGGGTAACTGCAGGTGGTAGAATATCAGGTACCAGTAACATCCACAGTAGTCCTACTCTGGATCACAAGCACCATAAATGCTAAGAAGCAGACACGGCTTCCTTTCTGGCTGCCAGTAATATGTTCCATAAGAAGACATGGAATAAGTATATTGCATTTAGTGTCTTGATGTAGCATTTAATGTGTCAGGAATAATTTATTTTCACTGTTCTGAATTAAAACATATATTGGAAAATTAGAGCCTCATATCCATCCAATTCATACTACAACACCTCTGTGTTTTGCTCCACAATGATTCAATTTAACACAGGGTACCAAATACTCAGTTACACTTCCAACACCTCTCCTGATAGGCATTACCAATTGAATGATAAGTGACCCAAACAAAACAAATGGCAACCGGCACACTTGACTCTACTTAGCATTCTCTCCACAGCAACTCTTCACTGAGGAATTTTAGAGGGTTTTTTTGAGATGCATCTTGATAAATCTCCCATTGCAGATTAGAAGTATGTAAAACCTCTTACTCTCAAGATCTGTATGGTATGGCAAGTATTTATTACAGCCACAGGCAAGTCCTGCACAACCACAGAGCCTGCAATACATTTGACCACAGAACCGGTTTTCTGTATGTTGCTCCACAGATGTTTGAAGACACCACGTCTGGAAAGCAAGAACCATGATTTTGCTCTTGATCCCCTTTCTCCTCCTGATACAGAGCCTCTTAGTGATACTACAAGGCCAAAAAACTGGTTGTGGCTTAGTGAGATGTTAAGAAAAGAACTGAGTCCATATCTACTTGAGACAGTACTCCATCAATCCCCTGCTGCTGATAGGAGATGAATTACCTCACTTATCACTACGATGTGACAGCGACGTTATTCTTGTACATATCAGCAGCTCTTTAACTGCTATAGTAACAGCACTGTTCTTTTCTTTTTTAAAGCAGTAGGTCTCTCCTGACAAAATTCAGTCATCCTACTGTTCATTCAGTCTCTCAATAACTACTACTTGAACTAGCTTTAAAAACAACTCAAAAATACCCCTGCTAGTTAAGTAGAAGAGCTAGTCTTCTTCTACATCAAGAGCAACACGAGCCACCTGGTCCTGTCAGCCACACACCAGAACCCCTGTCCAGCTGCCCACTCACCAAATGCCTCAGCAAGAGTGGGAGGAGGGGACACTGGAGCAGAATTTCACACAGACACCAAGACCACTTCCCTAGAGGTGGAGTGCGAGACACTGAGCTGGCTGGGAGTGCAACAGGGCGGCAGAGTGACCTACCACAGCCACCTGCAGAGCCCCCAACACACCTTATCCAGCTGTGCCAGCAGCACTGGCTGCCAACACACCCCTGGCCAGCATAGCCTCATCCCACTTCGTCCTGCTGATCTAATTAAATATGCAAGTCCCAAATAAGTAATTGGTATTTTTGGAGCTACAAGGAGCTACAACTAATGAACCTTAATATAGATCTGACCTGAGGAAAGTCAAGAGCTTGGTTCCGTGGTTATACTGGCATACTTTCACCACAACGAAACAATAATCAACTCAGCTGGGCTGGCAAAGGCACATAAAGACGTTCCTTACTTAATAGGGCTTAAGAGTTACACTTTGGGAAGTCAGCAAATAAAACAAATGAGAGGTGAATACCCTGGAAAGATGAGCAGACGAGATCACAGAGGAAAATACACCGTCTGCTCTTCTACATCTACCAAATCATACCTGCGTGATCTACAAGAAACTTCTGCCGTAATACTTACAAGGAAATATTTCACAAGAGGACGCAGCACGACACACTCTGCATCCCCGCGCTGTAGACCCCAGGAGCCCCTGCTCCAGCCAGCAATGGCAGTGGGTGCTCAGACGGAGGGCTCCTCGCGGAGCAGGCGCTGGACTCCTGCCCACGGCGTGCGCTGCCGCGGCAGTGCCAGGGCCGCGCTGCAGCCCCGCACCGCACCGCACTCCCCTCGCCAGTCCGTGACACCGGAGGGGGCACGGCGGTGGCGGGACGCACACCGGCAGGGTCCCCAGCCCGGGGCCCGCGGGGACCGGCCCGACCCGGCCGTCCTTGGCTGGGAAAGGGACCGAGGGTGAGAGCACCGGCTGCGGCCGGAGCGGGGACGACGGTGCTCGCGGCGCCGGCGGCCGCCCGGGCTCGGCCGGGCC
>VZRL01006110.1:60096-99964 GCA_013397895.1 Origma solitaria
GCTCCGCCCCCGGCCGGGCCGGGCAGAGCCGTGAGGGCTGTGGGACACTGCGGGGACACCGCGGGGACGGAGTCCGGCGGGCTCCGGGTCTCAGCACACCGTCACCTGCTCGTGGGGCCGAGTGGCCTCATAGACCTCTCCAAGTCACCAGGACCGTGCGATGGGCGCAGTTCTCCGACTTGGGCCAACGAACTGGTTAAGATCATTGACAGCATCGATGCCGTTTGGCTTTGCATCTTCCGCAGCCCATTCCAGGATGTGTCTCAGTGCAAGTTGTTTAAATAACAAAACAATGAGAGCGACATTTCCCTTCCATTCTGGCAGCTGCCAGCAGTGCCCATTAAGAATGCCAGTGAGTAGGCTGCTGCTGTGTCAAGTGTTGTTATGAGCACGTTCAAAGGCACACCACAGTGGCAGAATCTGCTTAAACGGGGTATAAGCAATTCCAAAATCAAGACCATTAAAGTGAAAGGTGGGTGCTTACCTAGCTTTGAGGAGGCAGGATGAAGGAATGCTGTTTCATGTCCAAGGTGATATTTATATTAATCCACAGGTTCCATGAAACTTCCCATTTCTCTTCAGGCCTAAGAGCCCTGGTTGGCCCTGCCGAGCAGCTCCAGTTGCTGCAGCGTCCACACCATCTACGGCTGCCTTTTGACAGAGGTGTGAAACTTCTCTGGCAGGAGCTGGAGCAATCCTACTTGCCAGTTTTGATGGCACTGGCAAGTTCTACAAGCTGTCTCCAGGGCCTCGGACAACAGCTCCACCTGCATGAACACCACACAGAACTGGGCCATTAAAATGCATTTATCACATATCATGACTGACTTTTCAGTCCACTGGGAGCGGCTGGTGTTTATTCAGGAGCCTAGAAGATGGAAGTGAAGTCCAGTTTTGCAGTGCCTGGTTTGGCAGAGCCATCAGAGCCCTTGGCTACCCTTACAGAGAGGCAGGGAGACACCATTGTCCCCCCAGCCATTTGAGAGCAGTGAGGTGAACTGCCAGCCACAGAGGAAAACAAGAGCAGAAAAGGCAATAAACAAGAGGCAGGTTAGGACACAGCCAGGCCTGTCAAACTGGAGCAGAACTCTAAGGACTGGAAAAAATTCACTGGAAAAGCTTTTGCCATCCTTTGAAGAATCTGAGATATGGTGTCAAGTTTCATGGTGTGTGTTTCTTATTTATCCCTGACTGAGACCCCTCCCCTCAATCCAGCTGTGACAGGGGCTTGGCATTGTTTTCTACACATACGGTAAGCCTGCAGAACAGCAGTTTTTTCCAAGCCCTGAACGGCTGGGCTGTATTTCTCATCATACAGGTGTGGGTCAGAGACCAATGTGTAGGCAGAAGGCTTTAAGGTGGGATGCCCCAGAGCACCTGACTAGTCTGGACAAGACTGGCATACGGCCTTCCCCAAGCTGCTGCTCTACTGTGTTACATACCATGGAGAGGTGAGGGAAGTTTTCCTATGGAATTTGGGCTTGACTGGGCCAGGACAGTATGTACTTCAGCTATAAAAATCACATCCCGAGTACAAAGGAAAAGCACATTGCCAGGATGGATCTCCAGTGTCCTGAGTAGATACCGTGGGGATAGAACACAGACTTGCTTATCTATTGCCACACCGTGACAGCTGCAGCAGGGAGCAGAAACTGTTAATTTCTTCAGCTAGCTTCTCTCATGGTAGCCAAGATTCCTATGTCAAGAGACTTACCTGTTGCACTGGCTCCTGCCCTAGATGCCTGTCACACTGCTGTGAGCTCTGTGGGAGTGAGCAGAGAAACTGCAGCACTTTTTTACAGGAAAGACACGGGAGTCACTTGGATCTCTCTCCTGCGAGCTGAACACATTGCTGCTGCATCACAGGAGCAACTCTGCCATCTCTCCCAGCCACGGAGGTGAATCCACCCCAGCCACCAGAACCAGGTCATGTCAACCAATGACTTCAGGGTGACCTTTTCTCACCTCAAAACATGATGTGTGTTTCATTTTATAGCATGTGACAGCAATTACTTCAGTACATTCCAAATCTTACCCTTGGCAGCATTATGTGTATTATACTTTCGGCTTCAAGCTGGATTTCTTCTTCTGATTTGCACTCAGCTGTTCCTTATAGCAAGGGAGGAGGCAGATGGGAATCAAACTTCATGAAGGAGGCACAGCAAAAACTGCTTAAGAGCAAAACAGACTGATATGTTTTGTTTAGTTTTTCTAATTACTTTTTCATACAGTGATCAGAGGGAACATAATTACACACATGCAAAGAAAATAAACCACAAAAAACCCCCACTAACCAACAAGTGAACAAAACCCCACAGAACTGAGCCAACTAGTTTTTCTGCAAGACTAGTTTTTTGTAGCAAGGCTAGTATTGGGATCCTGAGTTGCTCTGTGCTCTGTTCTGTTGCCCTGCAATGTACAGTGAGACAGAATCTCTCCTTGTTCCACCTCTTCTCTTTCAGCCTTTTTCCCTGAAGGTAGATCTGGCCAACAGCTTTTCAACACTCCCTGAGATCAATATGGATCTCCATGGTGGGATTCTGATGAGAGAAATTACAACAGCTATACTTCCTGACCAGCCAGGAAATGAGTAAGTGGAAAAGCTGCATAACTGCATTTCCAGCTCAGCAGCACTTAGTTTTTACCTTCCCTCTCTTTTAATTTCAAGAATTTTTTGACAACAGTATTCAAACAAAATGTGTACCCATACAAGGATGTGTAGACACTTGGACATCTCAGCTCCCAAAGGAGGTGTGCACCAGAAGCCCAAGTTTCCCAGAAAGCCCCTGCAGAGTCAGAGCAACACAGAAACACCACATATGTCCTGCCCTTTCTGAGCACTGTGTAAGAAAGATGCGAGGGCCATGGCATTTAATCCACCTCCTCACCAGCAGCCTCACTAGATCAGGGAGCAAGAAGGGAGGCACAATAACGAGCCTCCAGCTGCCAATGAAAGCTCATTCCAGCTGTGTATCTGCCAAAAGCTACTCCTTTCTCTACAGACCGAGCCACGGTAACATGGCAGTAGTGATGAGATCTCCATCAAGGGAGATGATGACTGCCAGACACTAGCTGAGTAATACTCGGGAACTTGGGAATGATTAGAGCCATATTCTGATCCCACCACTGAACATGTATCTTTTTTTTAGGTGGCACTGTGTGGGTAGGAGAGAAGTGGTGGTAGGACTTGTATTTGGGTAAGGACTTCCTCAGTCCACCTGAGTTCAGCATCATTGATGCTGTCTCTCACCCACCACTGAAGCACAGCAACTTGAGTTGATCAAAGTTTGCACTTGGAAGTACTAGCTACCAAGTAAACCAGTCTCTGCCTTCATTATGGTGGACGGAGTCCTGACAAAAACCAGCATGTTCTCATCACCTTCAAAAAAACCAGGCTGCTATTTCCAGTCCTTCTCTCACAACTGTCTTAGCTTGCAGGAAAGTAATGATTGTGATTCATCCTTTTATCTTTACACTGAGGAGGGAAAAAGACAGTGTTTGTAGCCTGGCTTTAAAATTGTTTTCTAAATAAAGTCATCTGTTTTCCAGATCTCCAGTTACAACAAGAAGTGACATACACCATACCAGTTTATGGGACAACAGATCATTAGGGAGAACTGTGATGAACCAATTATTTGTCACTTAAGCATCATGTTTTAGCAGTGCACTGTTTAACTACACCCTACAAAAATTTAATTACTAATGTACTTTCTGCTTCTTAATTAATACTGTTAACATCTAACTCTTTCCCAGACTTGAAGTGCCCACAGGCAATGCTGTTTTAAGGAGGCAGCAGGCATTTGCTTTATTACCTCTTGGCAGCCAAGTCAGACCACTACGAACCTGGAGGAGAATCAGGCCCCCTCTATGCTCAGATGGCAACAAGAATTGCCATTATTCCAGTGGAGCGGAAAGAATTCCTGCAGCTACATTAAAAGCTCTTGTGTTTATTAGTGAAAGTACTAACATTTCCCAGTATGCTTTCAAGTTGTAGTCAAGGATTTTGCCTTGGAGTTTGGAGCTGCTTGTAAAAACAACAAAGTCATACAAGATCAGTAACTTGAGCATGATCAGCTTCAAACGTAACTCTCACAGAGGCAGGCAGAAGCTGGCTGGTCTAGAACCTGGTATGCAGCCTTGGGAGTTTGAAGAATGTCCTGAGATTGGTTTGAGAGCTAAAGCACTTGCTATTCTCTACTGGGGAGCAAATTTGTGTATACAGAACAAAATCCATTGCAGAAACAAACAAAATTTGTCTACAGTGCCACTAAATATTGCTACCATTCCTTAGAAAGGCCAAGCATTATGAATTTAAATGGCAGGAAGCAAGAGGACAACATGATACATAAAATGTAATACCCATGAGTCCAGGTTCATAAGTCATTGCTGCACCAAACCCAGCAGATTGTTACCTTATATTTGTCACTTCATCTTTCAGCCTGGAGAGAGCTGCATCAGCCAGGAGTGAGGACGGAGCTGTGACCGGGCCAGGTTCTTGGGGTGTGTTCAGCTAACACAGATCATTGCTCTTACAGGCAGCTCGGTTTGAACAGGAGAGCCTCAGTAACACAGTAAGTAGCTTTGGAGTGAGGATGACAAGATCTGGCCTGTTAGGTTTAATACTTTAATCTACTGCCCAAGTGTACTGCAGCTCTAATCACAGCCGTGGTGGATTCCTCGAGTAGCTGAAGATTAGAGAGACCATTAATAATCCCTGCTGTGCTGCACAGATGAATGCTACCAAGAGGATTTAAGGAGGAAATAAGGTATATCCAGAAATTCATTATGTTCCAGTTAAGACAAAACAATCCATTAATATCTGACACTGAGCATAGTCCACAAAACTGGAAGCAGATATTGAAAATGAGCAAATTTCAACAGGCCTAATGCAGATGTGATGAACCAGTTATTAATATTCAATCCAGGAAGCTCTGTCACTAAGGATGGATAGTATTCCTGTTGGTAACTGTAAGGCTCTATGCCCTAGATGGCATTGCTCTGCAACATTAGAAAATACACTTCTAAAATCCAAGCTCTCCCTGCAGTCAGCACAAAAGAATTTTACGCAGGACAAGTGTTGATTTGAGTTCACGCACAAAGCAGAGTTCTCTTTTTAAAATGTTACTTGTTTGAGACATTTGCACTGCAGCTGATACATTAATTATGCCACTTTTTCTTTTCCCCAGTTATTCTTTAAAGGCTCACTTGTAAAATCTTCTTGTGTGCACAGTCTGAAGTGGTTTCACTGCACCTGCTCTCTCCAGGCTGTGGTATTCAATTGTTTTTGTTTATTCTGTGCTACTCTTCTCTAACGATTTGCTTGGCACTGTAAAGAGAGCGCTGTTTGTTCCCCACAGTCAGAGGCTGAAGCTCAGCCTCCTCCTCCTCTCTGAATGCTGCAGCCTGCTCAAGGCAGCTGGACGGGAAGTGGGCAGATGCTCAGCTGTGCCCAGAGCGCTGATCACCATTGCAGCAAGGAGGAAAGCCATGCACAGCCAACATACCTGCAGCTCATCCCAAGTGCTGTGTCTCCACACTGCTCTCCCAAGGCACGGCCATACATTGCCTCTGCTTCAGCTTTCCAGAAAGCGTGGTGTGATGGGAGTAGCTGTGTGCATCCACCTCCCAGTGCCAGGGACTGGGAGCTGCACTTCCAGGAGCTGTGCAGCCCAGCAGCAACCTGGAGGCTGCCCAGCTTTAGGAAGCAAAACAATTTTATTTTGGCACTCAAAGCTCTAACCATTGTTTTCCAGGGTGTGGTTAACATGTCTAGGATGTCCATGTCCTAGCATGCCCATGCAAGGATGGGGAGAAGCCTCAGGTGGGAAGTCTCACCTGGAGGTGGGAGGTGTCACTGAGAACTGTACGGAAATGCCTCAGCCTTCTTGCAGCGCAAAACCCAATTGCTTTGGGATGCCAAGCAGCCCCACGTCCTGCCCAGCACACACACACTGCTTCTGCTGGAATAAACAGGTCAAAATCAAGTGGTCATAGCCTGGAGGGAGATTTTTATCTGCAATTTACAGAGAACAGATCTCTTATCTCTGCAAGTATTATTTCAAAGCAAGCAACTTTTGGGGTAGCAAAGACACAAGTCAGGCCTTTGTAAAGCAAGTTAGAAGTGACCTCCAAACAGAAAAAAACCCAGCATTTGTGCTCTAGTTTTGCATATTTAAGATAGTCATGTGGAAGAAGAGGGTTAATTTTCTTTTAACCAGTTTGTACCGGTTGCTTTGGTCCTTTTTTTTTTTTTTTTGTTCTCCACTAAGAATTCACATCTTTGCTTAGTTTGTGATTGCTGAAGAATAACTGCAAAGGCAACACAGGAACAGCTTCTAAAAAAGCAAGGGGCAAGGGTGAATACATATTTATCCATATCTACTCCAGTGAAAGTAATGATGGCTTACCTTCACATTCTGATTTTCCTAATTTTAATGAAAGTGGTTAGAAATTCAATCACTTGCCCAATCTCTGAAAACCAATTTCTAACTTTCCAGGCTGTAAGCTACATAAAACTTTTCTAAAGTGAAGCTACCACATGGCAGAATCGAAAAAGATGCATATTTGGCATATCACCATGGCAGGGGCTAGGAAGTGATAGTGTCTTCAGAGTCCAACAGCCAACTGGAGCTGCACCAAATTGTGATGAGAAGCAAGATTATCTTTGAACCAGAAAACCAGTCATGGGGAAGTATCTACAGAGATGGAACATCTGTATGGATTCCAACATATCCTTTGCGTTGCACGGACACAGAGATGGAAAGCAAACAATCACACCAATAGAAAATATTTTCAAGACAACTGCTGGGCTGGCACTGATCAAAGACATTTTCTGCATTAACATCAAAAGCAGCATCTCATCCCTGTGCTTGTGGACAGAGGCATAGGATCAGCATGTGTGCCTTTTCTGCACTGCAGGACCCTTGTGTACCTGCAATGAGCTGTGCATGTGTAAATAACCTGCCTAAGACACAGCACTGCCTCCTGCAGATGTGGGGAGTACGTCAGAAGAAACAGATCCTTTTGTCAGCGGCTGTTACAAAGACACATGCCAAAGTGGTTAAGGTGAGGTAGCCAGACCCAATTACACACATTTTCATTCCAGGATCTCAAGCACTGCCTTCGGGGAAAGTAGGGGGGGGCGGGGGGGGGCAGCTCAAGTGTCCTATGGGATGAGGTAGGAGGAAGAAGCATCCTGTCACCAGGCAGGCTGAGTTAGGGGGGAAACTACAGCTCCCTAGCTGGTGCAGAGTAGAAAAGCAGCACAAGTATTTCTCTCCCTCAAAGCATGGGCTTCTGACCAGCCCTGCCCACAAGTGCTCTGCAGCACTCCAAGCGAAGCTGCCCGTAACAGAACAGCCCGGCCCCTCATTATTATTCCAAGCATTACTGAAAACATTACTCCAGGAACTGCTCCAGAGGGAGGACTGGCTCTCATCACCACGGCTGTCGATGGCTGAGCAGTCACAGGCACGGATTCCTCCAGCTGGGAGAGTGACAATCAACTCCCACTTCCCTATGCTAGAAGAGATTCACTAACATCAATGCAGTAATTTCAGATCTGTACTGTTGTAAAAGAGCAGAATTTGACTCTTTATATAATAAGAAATAAAATTCCCAGAGTGTTTGTTTCTGCACAGATTCCTACATGAACTGGATGACTTCTAAAAGAACTACTGTGGTGCACACACCTTTACAGCAAACAGGCATTCAGTGGCACAAGTAAAACAAAGTATAAAAACTCTTTTCTTCTTCCCTCATTCCCTAATCCAATGCTCAGGTCAAATGAGGGGTATAAAGTACTCTCAAAATTAAGCCAAAAATGAATAAATCGTTGGGATTGGAACCCACAGGGGTGCTCTACTCCTATGTCCAAGCACACCCTGAAGTGTTAAGTTAGTACAAAGAGAGGATATTTTTATTGATAAACTTTATATTGTCTTAGTGTAGATGTCTGACACATTATTAAATCAATTGACAAAACATTTAAAGTAATTCATTCTAATAAAACTTTTTGATATTCCATAGACAATAGTGCTGTGAATTTTGCTTATAGTATAACACATTAAAACCACAGAAATACAAGTTTCTAATTTCATAGGTTACCAGCAAACAGAGAAAAATGCATGCTTTCATTTCTGTTAGATTTGTAACTTACACAGGCAAGTAGAACAGCTATGCATAGGAGACTACTCTACAATACGTTGTAAAACATACAGAAAGGCTGACCTTATAATTGTACAAGTATGACAAAACCATTGTAACTCATTTCAAAAAGTAACAAATGTTTTGTCTGTGGCTCCACCGTTTTAACACTTTTAAGCTGACTTAATAAAAAACTATTTTGAGTAGAATCGTATTACTAGAAACCACTGCTTATTTTGCTTTCTGGCTGGTTGTAAATGAACATACATCATATGTGCATTTGCACTCAGTTCCACCTACATTTTCTTCCTTATGCTTAGAAACATCACAGAATTGCCCAGGGAGAAAGGGCCCAGACAGTGTCGTTTGATCCCCAGTCAAGCAAAAACTGCTCCTATCAGTCACTTTTATTGCCGTGCTTCCTGCAGCTTGGATGCTGTGACTGTGCCACACAGCAGAGAACTCACCACGCCCGCGATTCAAAGACTGGCACAGTCTCAGCAGTCTGTTTTAGAACAAGCCACGGAAGGGATCGCATTCAGCAGCCTAAGACTTCAGCAACAGTACAAACCCAAATATTCCATTATAGCTTGGTGAAATTACCAGATCTTGAATAGCTGACTGCTGGGCCCTGAAATGATTTAAACACCCTCCCGGACAGAGTGCTGGCCCTGGGGCTGTCCCCGTGTGCCTTGGTAATGCCAGGCTGACCGTGGGTGCTGAGCTTGGCTGCCTTTGGCTTGGCACCGTGTACACCAACAGTTTGGGCTTGGCTTGGAAAAAACACTGGAAGGGGCCAAAACTTATGCAGCACACTTGGGGATTAACAGGTCTGTCTGCTCACCTTTTTGATCTATGGAATCCTGATTTCCCTGTGTCTCAATTCCCATTGCCAGGCCTGTGCTGGAGTGCTTGGCAGAGGTGACCCTTTCGCTGCTTGTCCCACACCTGTGTCTGGGACCAGGAGAAGCACCAGTCCTGCCCTCCCACACCTCCCACTGGCTGAAGCTCTGATGGATGCACCAGCAAGAGGAACACCCAAACCATCGCCAGACCTTGCCAGGAGGTTTCATATTGCACAGGACTTTGACAGACAGCAAGAAATCAAACAAGACCCAAATCCCCCAAACCCATACAAACATCTTCCTAGTAGGGTTTCAGTCTTGAAAACAAACATTTGATGCAGGGATGAAGGTAACATTCCATCAGTAATCTCTCACACATACTGCCTGCATAGTAGGGATTCTCAGCTCTACAAGGGGAGACAGTGAAGTCAATCACACTGCTCCTCAAGGGAACACTAACTAAAATTTATCCCCAAATCTTCAGTGCACTGCAAAGGTCACTGCACACCAGTGTACTCTCAGATATACAGGCTGCTAATGGCCCACCTGTGCAGCAGGTGGTATGAGTCGGAGACATTGGGTTAGGCAGCTCTCTCCCTTCTCCCTGAGAAAGGGACTAAGCACTTCTCACCTTTCCTGATGAAAGACCAAAGGTTGCAAAGATCAAGTAGTATCCAGGCAAATCTTCATGTAAATGCAACCCCTGTGAAACTTGTCAGTATCTTAATTACACAACAGACAGCCTTTTGCAATGCCATACTATCTACTTGCACTTGCTCTCCACCGGTGCTGCATGATTACAGAGTAATACTTTGTGCCCTTTGCTTCTGGCACCTATTTTTTTAAAAAAAATCCTTCAGAACAAAGTTATTACACAAACATCTTGCTTTGGCTTCTTTCATAAACCTGTTGTGGTTCAATCTCTGCGCTTGCTCACTTCACCTAAGCAATTTCCAAAGGCAGTTCTGCAATACAGAAATGCACATTACGCTCAGAGGTCCTGACTCAGCAGTGAGAAATGTGAGAGAAAAATGTTGTTTCTGAGAACCAAGGATGAACATCTTGGCTGAGCTCTATGCTTGACGGAATATGGGAGCTCACTTCATGCAAAACTTGAACATTATACAAACCTTCATGAAAGACTGAGGCTGTACTTTGTGCACTCAACCTTTATCTTCCATTGTTTTCTTTCCTGATCTAAAATTCTGCAATGTCTTTAAAAGCTGGCAAAATAAAGACTTCTAGTCACCCCCAATACACTGTCTGTAAAAGGACTCCATTGTTGCTCTTGTATTTTCCCCCAGTAAGCCCTTACTGCATCTACACTGATAGTGATGATGTGATATATTCTTCTACACTGGAGATATGCTGACCTCCCTGAAACCAAACCAGTGTGGTAGAAATAGGGGAGTGTTGTGTTTGTGAGTGGTGGGACCATTTTTACTGCAGGATTTCAAGGTGGAAGGTCTGTGCCTCCTGTAAATGGGAAAAACCCCATCATAAAGCTGGGACAACAAATTTTGGCTTCTCCCAAGCGTTGGCTGGCACATGACATCTGCTTTAGGAGGATCTTCACCTTTAACTAGAGCCAATCACTTACTGTTAAAAAGAACTGGGGAAAACAAGCCAAAGGAATATTACTTCCTTAATGAAAAGGGGGAAGTAAAAAACCCCAAAAAATAATAATGCAAAAACCTACTTGTGGGTAGCCTATGAAATGTGAATTTTGATTATTACAAATGGTGGTTCATGATAGTGATATTACAAATATTAGGAGTGCAAGGAGTATTTACTATTTATATATTTCTACTCTTACAGATCAGCTGCAGAAACATCTTTGGATCTCTCAGCATTTCTCAGCTTCTCTACTAATAGAAGTTACAAGAAGCATTTGAGATGGTCTCACCCCTTTCTGTGGCTACTTAAAGGATCGAATGATGCTTTAAATAGCTCAGTCTGCTTGGCCCCTGATCCAGGGAAACCTGGCATTAGCTTTAGGAAGAAACCGAAATTAGGTTCCTAAATCTTCTGTCAGCATGGGGAAATGTTTTCTTGAACCAGGGGCTCAGCACTCTATGTTTGATAAATAAATAAATAAAATTCATCAATACTGCTGTGCAGAACTTTCTGACCTCCGCAATGTCTTGTGCGTGCTTTTTTTATCCCCCCCGAAGCTGCCTTTATATTCAGGATTAGAACTGGAATTTCAAATGACTAACAGTAATTAGAAATATTACTGAATGTACATAGATAAGCTGTTTATACTTTTGACCTGATATATTACAGATAGGCAACTGCCATGCACTGCTCACAACACCTTGCTAAAACAAACAAAAACTTGAGTTTATAAATAAGTATGTGTAAGACTATCTTAAATACTCATATACTTACAGCATCTTAGGAGTTGCCATGATAAGAATTTATTCCTATGCAGAAACAGCTGGTTACCACAGGGCTTCAATTTAACAACAGTTAACACATATACTTTACTAGGTAAAGTGTATATATAGGTATAAATACTGTATTTTGCTTGAATACAAATCTATGTTCATACATTAAAAATACAACACTAAAAACCTGCCAGTGAATTATATGAGCTTATGACTGAGTCCCTCAGTAAAATTCCCATAGTATAATGTGGCTTCACAAAGTGTAAAAGGCCCAGGTCAGATCTAGAATCCCTTAATTAAATCAATGATATTTATTGTATAATGCAGGTGGTCGGAGGCTGGTGTGCCAAGCAAAGATCTCCTTGCATTTTCTCCCATCAACTTACTGGACCAAAACCTGCACACTATTTCTGCTAGCCCAGTGCATTAATTCTGTGTCACAGAAAGCAGGACATGGGTCAGCCTTCAAAGCCAGAGTGATGCAGTTTATGAGAAGGTGGAAGCAAAATTCTGAATCCTGGCAACACATGGAGCAAGATAAAATAAGGGAGCAAGCAGGCCACTGCTGGATGTACAGGGATGTCTGCTCCTGGAAAAGATTTCATGGAACATCCCAATGTTCATATAGGCTCTATCCAAAGTCCTCCTGTTCCACAGCATCTGCAGCCCAACATCTGCCTCTGCACACAGAAAGTGAACGGAACCTTTTTTCCGTCCCCTGCGCCAGCATTTACCAGGCAAAAGCAACAGTGGCCACAGCTAAGGTAAGACTTGGTCCTCATGGAAATACATGCTCCTGCCATGAAAAAGGAGCAAGTGTAATTCCAGGCTGGCAGCAGTAACCAGTAGCCAAGGGGCCCAGGCACCATCAGCCCTCTCCTCTCATTACAGGACAAAATGTTCAGCAGCAGGCATCGCTCCTCTGGGAACCAAAGGTCTTGCTTTGCCTGTCAGGCACGCCAGTGGAAAACCTCAGAGACAAATGCTCAACAGTGGAGCAGATCTGTAATCAACTACAAACATCCTAACAGGTTCAGGCATACACTGGTGTGGTTTTCCTCAGCTGGCAAAACAAACATTACGGGTGAATTGCTGCTGTAAAATTGTCACGTTGACTTTTAGCACCATTCAAATCCTACCTGGCAGATGTAGATTACATTGACAAGATTTCTGTCAGGTTGTTGTGGTGTGGAGGATTTAAAACTTGTTCTGACAGTCTATTAGAAAAACAGAAGCCTATCTAAAATATACCATTGTAAAGTCATTTTAGCTACACAAATACATTTAAAAATACACTGATTTAAACAAACTGTGCTTTTTTTTTTGAAGTCTTCCTGAAATCAGATGCTTCTACCCAAACTTGGATAACTCGGCCTATATGTCAGAGTGTTTCGGGCCAGCAAATAATCGATTTCAGAGCCAATTTATATCCCCAGGGGACAATGAAACAGACTGCCATTTCTTACCCTATTGCTTTCCCAGGAATAAAGTGAATTTCTCCAAAAGGCAGGGATTTGTCCACACCAGAGCTTGATTCTGCAGATTCAGCCAAACAAGTCCAAGCAGTTTGGGCAGAAGTAGATGCATTTTGGAACTGTGCTTCAGATTTGAGGCCACTAAGTGCTAACAGAATATTCATGTAAATTCCCTTAAAGGTGCTTGGTCTTATTAATAGTCATTTATCTATTCAGCTAAGAAAATAAAAAGGTCACTCATCCAAAAAAATGCAGTGTCCCCACCCCTTCCAGGACTCACTGCTACAAACATATCACTGACCCCTACAACAGTCACTGGGGTTCTGCTCCTGATTTCACAAAGGTCAGATTTCACTCAAGTCCCTGAATAAGGAAAACTCTCTTCCTGAAACTAAGCTTTGCATTCTGCTTGGTACATCCATTCAGCACACTCAGACTGTGCATCTCCTTAAATCTGAAGTGGCTGAGGCCTTTCAAATATTCAAACTTCCACTGCTTTCCTTAAAACCATGGCTTTAAACTGATTCAGTTAGAGTTGTACCAACCTAAAAGGGACATTCTTACATGGATTTAAGTCTCTTTTAGGCTAAGTTGCAGTGGCTGCTGATCAAGCAAAACTTCATAACTACAAGGCAGAATTAAATCAAGGTAAGCTTGGTCCACTGAGATTGATTTACAAAGTATATTTTTAAATGAGTTTAAAGCTCCAGTGGTGTAACTTTGAAATAGTAAACCTCACACTATTGCATCTCTATTAATTTTAATGGAAAGGATTACGGTTTCAAAAAAATCTTAATATAAGAAACATTTGTCAGTCAGCAGAAAGCTATGCTTTTCTAAAATGTGACTCAACAATATTAAATTTACATTTTATCACACAAGTATCAATATCGTTTTTTGGAAAAGGCATATAAAAATCTCTGTTGTGACAGCAGGGTATTAAATGTTACTTTCAGGTTTCTCCACCTGCCTTGAACGTTGTTTTTTCTAAAACTGGACTGCTGTTCTACCTGATTTGTTGAGTCAAGGAAAAAAGCCAGTCCTGAACCTTGTTCTCCATGAGCACCACCATCAAAAATCCAAAGTCAATCAATTGATTTCAGTGGCACAGCTGAGGACAGAGAGCTGAAAACTAAGTATGCAAGTGGCATCACAGCAAAACCAACAAATTATGCAAGTGGAAATCTCGCACGCATACATTTCAGATTGGTGCTCCTACCACAGAAAAAGTCTATCAAAACGTGCAGCACATGAAGAACAAAAATTTTTTTAAAAGGGACAAAAAAAGGCAAGTAAAAAATTCACCTTTGGTAGGGACAAAAGTAGTTTTCCCAGCATGTCTTAAGACCATCTCATATCATACCCTATCCTATCATTCTGCCTTTGAACCACTGTCAAAGGAAGGCCATCCATGTCAAGCAGATCTGAAGCCAGCCAAGGATCACATACTTAAAAGTCAGAACTGCAGTAAAGCCTCTCCATGGAGGAAAAGGCTCTTTAATCTCCCTTTGAAATACTCATTAAAGATCGCCTGAAATTGCTAGGAATGGAAACAAAAACAGTTGACTGGTCCAAAAACCAGAGCAGCCTCAGACGCGAAGGTGACCCTTGCTTTCAGAGGACTAAAACTGCTAATGAATCACAGCCACACTAAAAAAACCCAACACGACCCAGCTTCACCAGTGGTTCCCTGCAGCCCCCCCAGCCTTGGGCCTCAGAGTCCCTCAGCTCCCTCCTTCCCCCCTGCCAGCCCAGCTGGCTCCCAGGGACCTGCATCCCACAGAAGGCCTGCGGCTCGGGCAGCCACGGGCACAGCAGAGCCTCCCATGGGGACACTGAAGCCAGGCATTGGCTGTCCTCCAGAATCTAACCCTGCGAGGAGAAAACCCCTCAGAGACTCAGTCCTCTGCAAGGCCCAGTAAAGCTCTGAACACGTGCTCCATCGGAATAGAACTGTCCATGCGACTTTTGGAGACGGCGTACAGGAAGGATGCAAAAAATTGCTGGTTTTTTGCTTTGGGGACTTTTGCACAGGCTGTGACCGTGCTAACAAATGTGAGAGGCGAGCCCTCTCCTGGCACTGCTAACACGAATTTGCACATTCAGTGGGTCTGTTCTGTTCCAAACCAGGTCTGGACCTGATGGTTCAGCTGCAAATCATAAGCACATCTGGCAGGAAGCATTGCTCTCGGAAGTGCTTATCAATTCATCTATGGCACAGGTAATGGCAGTCCCAGGTACCTTTTGCTTCTGCTTAGAACAAGCGACTTGCAGAACATTCTGGCAACACACACAAGTATCAAAACAAGGTATTTCAGGTTTTACACACAACACAAAACTACAATTACTACAGTATTTAATGCACACCAGTAGGAAAAGTTCCTAAAAAATACTCGTGCATTTTTTGTGCCATGGGATAGGTAATGGCTATTTCGTAGAAATAGATCCAACTGGCTCCATTGGAGCAGCAGTATAAATATTCAAAATAGAAGTAATAAGAGGCCCTGATATGAAACTTCTCTCCTTTTTCTCCTTCCCCTTATCAGCAAGGACACACTCTGCCTTGGAGGAACTGCATCTCGCTATGAGAGTGGAGCTGCTTGTTGGTGGGGTGGCTTTAGTGACATGTGCCACATTGTCGCAAACATCATTTGACTTAAGGAAGTATTTTAGGCATTTTAGTGGTTATTATTATTATTCATCTCATTAACAATAACAACAAAAGAAACAAAAACCCAACAACAGGAAGGTACAGTGGGCTTCCTAACGCAAGAGGACATCCCGCGGGCACAGGTACGAGAAGGCTGCTCAAACCACAGCTGCAGAGCTCAACATGCAGCAGCACAATTGTTTTCCAGAATGAAAAATGGTGACGCAGGCATGTCATAGACTCTCTCTATTGCCTGTCCCTGGACCCTTCCTCCTTCTTGCCAGGGATCCACCGACACATTGTTCCCCAAGCGAGGTCAACAGGACGTGGCTTTTTCCACAGGACTTCGCTGACACACACAGTGTGAGAGCTGCCAGTGCCTCCATGCGTTTAGTGTAACAAAGAAAGAAAACTCAGGTGCTGAGCTGAAGGGAAACCACAGCATGTAAATATTTTCATTTACAATGTTTTGCCCAAAGAAAATTAAACTGAAAAAATCACTTCCAAAAGTGCAAATGAAATAAAAATTGGCTTTTCATCTGTGAACAGAAAGTGGCTCTCTTCTTTTTCCTTTTAAATTGGAGTTCTTTTTTTTCCTGCCGTAGTTTAGAGTTTGGTGTTTTGGGTTTTTTTCCTTTCTTTCTTTTATGTAGGGTTTGCTGTACCTTTACTAGCATTTGCCACTGTTTGTACCATAGACAAAAACATTCACTTAGCTGGTAGTCTCTTAATACATTTCATAGTGGAACATATACAAGAAAGAGGAAAAAACATACCAAATGGATCAGAAGTGATCAGTGCTTAAAGTAAATACAAGAGTCGCAGTGGATAGAACCCACAGTATCAATGCATACAAATGAAGCAGTGATGGTGTTTCTCAGGGGGTGGAATCTGCCCGCATATTAATACAGAATTATACAAAATCTAGCAGGGATATTGGAACAATGAATAGCTAAACTTTCACAATAACTTAAGATCTGTGAGTGAGTCTGCATTGAAGATATACCACATTTTAAAATGTGCCATCTCTTTCTGTGTCTTCCTCCCTCCCAAAGGAGGGGCGATGAATCCACATGATCTGTTATCAGGTAAGTTCAACTGCTTATGACAAATATCTGGCCAGGTCCAGTGTATTCTTTAAAGAATGGCAAATTATGACTTCAGTAACTCTGTGCAAAATATGCCTCTTTCCTCTTAAAGAAACCAGTGTCTGTAACTCATTTAGAAAAGTTTTGACATGTACTTATGTCCTTCTCAGAACGAATAAGACATGAACGATTGAATCCCCCCAACACAAGAAATCTGATGAAGCAGAGAAAGTTCTGACCTTCCATTTCCACGTGCAGACTGTTAAAAACCAGGACACCTCCCTGGCAGCCCTCCTGGGCTGGCGATCAAACTATTGCTTGGAAATAACAAACACCCTAGTAACAAAACTCCAACATTCATAGTAAAATGGTAGCAGTGTTTACCCTTTGAATCCACATTTAGCTTGCATTCCTCATCACACCTGTACAAGGTTAACTATTTATAGTAAAAAATCATCAGTTTTTTCCTTGACAATCTTCTTTTATCCATTCTTATGCTGAGTACCTTGAATTGCATTTCCATTTTACATTGCCCTATGGCCTTTGGATTGTTACAGGAGACCCAGCACTCAGAAGGAGAAGATGCAAGAGAGGACGTTGATCTCTGGCAAATAAAAAAAAAAGGAAGAAAAAGCAACAAAAACCACCCCCCACCAAAAAACAAAAAAAAAATCCCTTGCAAACCCCAAACTAAAAACTAAAAGCAAACAAAAAACACCCCCTGCAACCAAAAAAAAATTCCCATGATTCTCCTTGAAAGTCAACCTCCGTACGACATACCCTCTTCTGCATTGTAGCAATAGTCTTAAGTCATAAATTAATTAGTCTTCCAACAAATAACTTAAAAAAAGAAGGAATTGTAGCAGACCAGTTTTGACTGGCTTAACGCCAGTTAGCAGCCAGTTCATCTTGAGTCCCAGTCACACTGTTCAAAAACTGAGCTAGGAAATCACATGAATGTTGAAAAAAATTCTTCACATCGATGAAGGATTGTTCCAGGTTGTGGGAGTCAGGGAGAGGGCAAACCTAGATGGGGCCACGGGTCCTATGAACAGTGAAGAGGATATAGGTCACGACTTGGAGGTGCACTGCATCCAGGAGATGCCAGCCGTGGCTTGTATTGCACAGGTAAAAAGGAAGCTCCTCCCGACAGTCTGCCACCTGTGTTAGTGATCTCTGCACATTGGCAAGTTCACAAAAGTGAAAACATTGAATTCTGTCATGATGGAGAAACACAGGAAGATGCCGTAAAGGGAAAGGCACACACACCCTAGCTTCTTATCCAGTTTCCATTTGTTCATGTGGACACCAAAAACCTACAACAAACACAAAGTAAGGCACCGCAGCAGCAACATTTTGAATAAAGTGGTAAATCCCCTACTCAGCTACAGGAGCCAAAAGAGGGCTGTCCCCTTACTGATGATGATTAGTTGGAAGCAATCACGAACTGCAGCAAGTGAGCTGAAAACCACAGCTCAAGTAAATCAGAGCAGCAGTCACAGAAGCCACCTCACTTACATCACCTCACATTAAATTTCTGCAATTAATTTAATTTTGGCAAGAACAATCCCATTTAACTCAATCAGAAATGGATTTACATGCCAGGTTCCTTTTTTTTAACTCAAAATACTTCATGTGCTCCTCTGCATCTCTAACCAGAGCCACACAGTCTAAGACTGCTTGGCTTTGCAAAGTTTGCTCCCACAAAATATTGAAGTCTTGTGTATGTGGGAACTGTGTTGGTGTGCAGCGCACAGGACTCCCCCCATGTCTCAAGATATGGAAGATGTCACACCATTCCTCTTCTAGCATTTCTGGGAAAGGCCAGGGAACACAAAGCATTGATTTCAACAGAAATATTGTCAGGCATTGTTTTTTCTGGACTGTGCTGTATTTCAGAAGGATCCTACAGAGGGCCAAGCAACCTGCACAGCATTTTGTCTGCTTGTCCCATAGGAGAATGGATGTCATTGTGCATCAAGGGACCTGCTCCAGCTCTAGCACAGAAATAACTAATGATTACTAATGGATCTCCCAGGCTCCTCCCATGAAAATCATACAAGTAGGAGTGACAGCTGCTGCAAAGAGCCGGATCAAGGTCTTGGGAAGCTTTCAACAGCAGGGAGCACCCCTATCCCTTAACAACAGACTTTGCAACCACTATTTCTGCAAGAGGTGAGAAAAGAGCAGGTGAAGAAAACAGCTATGAAAGTCCCTTTTTTGGAAAAGAAGAACAAAAGACTATATACATACTGTGACAAAAACTGATGCCAGCAGGAGACCAACAGAATAGATAAGTCCTCTGCTGTTTAACCGAATCTGTAAAAGAAGGAAGTTTATCAAACCATCTCACAATTTCAAACAACAATATTCCTCTCTGCTTTTATTTCAATAATCCTAAACTGCTGAGTTGCTAAACAGTGGCTTGCAAGCTGTAACTGCCAAGTCAGACCATTACATCACAGATTATTTATTTTGTCTACTCCTTATTGTGCCAAAGAAGGAGTGTTATTAGAGGAGTGTCCTTAGGACCTGACAACACTTCACAGTGCTCCTCTTCCACGTGAGCTTTGTCACCCCTTGTACTATTATATCATGACATTTTCTTTTTGGCAACTAACTTGTATATGAGTCCCATAAGAACAAATATGGGAAAGGAAATTTTGCATTCAGTCACCAATTAATGCTTCACAGTGGGGGAAAATAAACAAGAGCAACACAAGCACCTAATTCCTTCCCTACTCTTACCTTACGTCTTCCCTACTCTTACTCCTCCTGCTGAACAGAACAAGTCAATAATCTCAAAACCAGAGCCTCAGGTGCTGCAAACATGTCTGTATCAATGCATCATGGCACACTCACACAGGCCGGACATGATTTAGCACTGAGGCACATCAGACAAAGAGATAACTTACTGCCTGCAGGGCTGTGTAAGGTACCCAGGCACACCACAGGCTCTGGTATAGCTGTCTCCACGGCAAAGCCCCAGTTACACTCACTGTCCCAGAGAAGAACCAAGACGCAGGCCCGAAAAGCTGGGAAGCCATTCAGCCGCCACTTTTAGAGGCTTTGGAGTCTAACCAAAGGAACTCACCTGCATCTTTAAGGCCCAGATACTTTTTTAAAACATTATTTTTGTGAGACACAAACCTAATGTTACAAAGGAAGGCTATGGGGAGTAAAGCCATCTCTCCAATCCTGTTCCTCAGCTAGGACCACATTTCTCCTTGGTTTGCCATCCTTCTCTTGGGGAACTTAATCATTATCCTTCTGGGCATTTTTAAATTATCTTCTCAAATAGCATCACCAGGCAGCATTGTCAGGGGACCACTCAGTGGAGTCTCTCAAGGCACTTCTGCAGAAGCCACTATGTGGAGGGGATGTCATTCTAGGGAAGGTTGGCTTCTCAGTGCTCCCATCCTTCTAGTTAGACTCTAAAGAATCCCATTTGCAAGAGAGGTGGGTATTGCTAATGTGACAAGCAGCACTTCCATTTTTAAGAATGCAAGGTATCATTTTGCATCGCAGACAGGAAAACCTTTTCACCCCAATATTGTTCCTAAATCCAGAGTAATGATTTAGCTTCACTCCCCAGGGACCACTGAGGGGAGAACCTGACTTGTAGAGTCAGAAAAGATCATTGGTTCTGACACTTTGAAACTCTGAGCCTGCTCTAAACTCTGTACTTCCAGGATCCTCTTTGCCAATCCGTGCTGCCTGAGCTTTGCTGTTCCCTTCGTACCTGTTAAAATACCAGCTCGCACAAAGGGCACAGTTCCCTTCCCTACAGATTTCTGACATCATTTTAAAAGGCTACAGCCGTGATGGTCATTTTGTCTAAAAGGTATTTCAGGATTTATTTAGGACATATGCTGTAAGGGTATGGATGGACAGCAGGACCATTATATTCCTATGGCCATTACTTGTAAAATACAATATTCTCACCAGACTGCCCGAAGAACTGGATTTGGATTGCTTCAGGGCAGGAAGACCAATTTTGGGACTGTCTACATAACTGAAGATGAAAAATGTCATGATACCACTGCTAATGTAAACTGCAGAGATGGACCAGCCCACTGTGCTTCAGTCATTCCTGTGCATCCACTCCTCCTCTCCTGCTCCCACCCATAATAATGGTCCATACATAACAGCTAACCTGCATTTCCATTTTACTTATTAAAAAGTAAAAAAAAAAGCCCTACACTAACTCTGTGTAACTAAAATACAAATTTAAAGTCGCCTTCCCTGCTATCCTAAACGAACAGCAGCTGACTAGGAAAGACAGATACTATTTTACAATAAATTCCTGTCTGGATTTTGGTCAGGAATTTTGTTTGACCAGCGCCAGTATCTGTAAAAACTGTCAGTAAAAAATGTATCAATTGGAAAGGGATATACAGGAAAAGGAAGCAAATGAAGAAGATGGAATTATGTTGCTGTAGAAAATGTCTGAATTTAACCTAAAATGCAGACACTGCTTCTCAGCTACAACTTCAGCCTCCATAAAACCAGCAGACCATTCCAAAGGCCTCTGTGTCAAATTTTCTGAGGACAGTGCTTCCAAAGAGAGATGTTTGGGGCCACTTTCTTTGGACTATCTGCAGGGCTCTTCCTTGGAGGTCATTTAGGGGAATAAAAGCTGCTATTAGGGATTATTCAAAAGCAGAAAATGTATGCTAATTATTTACAGCAGCTTTACCAACATAACAGCCACACACGTCGTGCTGTTCCCACGTGGGCAAAGCAAACGTGACAAGCCCTGCTGCAGTGTTCCGCTTGCAGGGTCACTGCACTGAGACACTGGAGTTTCACCCCAGGTTAACAGTTCTCAACTTGGGTTTAACCAGCAACTTTCCTGGCCTGGTATCTAGCCCAGCTCCCACTGCTGGGCAAAGCAAAGAGCTATTAACTAACCTAAATAACAAGAATTTTCTTGGTAGCCCTGACACATTTTTTAATGCAACAGGCATCTATCTACTTCAGAAAGTGACCCTGCAGAACCATGAGTGGTTTCTAGAGAGTGAAATCCAAACCAGGCAGAATCCCCACAGTTCACATATGCCTTGCTCCTCTCACTGTACTCCTCTGTTTACCCGAAGGATCCTTCCATTCTCCCTGTGTGCCAGAGGCTGCTGAGGTGCCAGGGGAGCGATGCCTTGTGCAGGCCCCCACACACTCCGCGCCCAAGCCCCTGCACTGCTCCCTGCAAGCCAAATCCACGGGAAGGTTGGTGTGCCCAGGGTAACCCCACAGCACTGCAACTGCAGTGCATTTGGAATTACAGCCAGCACCCATCTATGGAATCCATCTCCCCGTCATCCCAGAGCGAATGTGCTTTGGCAACAGGCTTACATAAATGCCCATTTGTTCCAACTGTCTTTCAGCTGTTTTCTATTTGCTTCTCAATTGTTTTATAGGCCTTTTCACATGTTGCTTCTGTCCTTTTCTGTCCCTTTTCTGCCTGCTCCCAGGCAGGAGGTGCCATGCATACATCACCTCCTGAGCCTCAGTAGAAACATCTGGAATTCTTCACAGCTTTTCCAGTACTTTGAGCTCACCAGCAACACTTTTTTACTCAAACAGTTGCACTTTTTCTTCCAGAAATTCCAGCTGTGATGTGTATCTAGGTCAGCCAAATGAGCTTACTGACAAACCCCTTCTTTTCCTGCATTTGACTCTGGACTACCCAGTGCTGTTTCACAGATTTTCCATCAGTCTACAGCTCTGGAAATACAGATTTAACTGATGAACTATTCCACTCTGCTAGTAACCACTGTAGCCTACCCCATTTCTTATAATGACTTTTAACTGTGAGCACAGAAGCTCAGAAGGTTCTGAAATTTGAAACAAAAGCTTAAGAAAAATGTGTCTTTGATCTGTCAAATTAGGGCAGAAATAAGTCAAGCAGCCCTCTCATGAGACGAGTCGCACTTCTTGCAAGAGGCAATGAAACACGTTTCCTTGGGTATGTGACAATGTGGAAGTTCAAGGCAAACAAGGGAAGCAAAACATTCAAAACTCACAGTAAAGGAGGAGATAATTTCAGGTTTTGCCAAAGACCAGGAAAAGTCTGAGCTGGAGTCTTCTTAATTATGTAAGAAAAAGCCCAGTTCCCTGTTCATTTAAGAATAGGAAATGCCTCTTCCCCAGGAGAAAACTGTCTGCAGATGAAGCACTCCCTCAGACTGCAAAGAGGAAAAATCAATATTCCCAACCTCCCCTTTGAGGACGGTCTTGTGTCTAGGGGCTAAAGCAAGGTAGAAGAATGCTGTTCTGGCTGATTATGTACAGAAGGTTTGTGCATTCACAGCTTCCCCTGTCAGAGTTTGAGGGAGGCGACCTCCATGCTGCTTGTGCAGCAAATGTGAAGAGGCTGCCACCAGCTCCAGCCATTCCCATGCTGCTGTGGCAACCAAGGCTGAAGCTAAACAGCAGAGGAAAAACAATGGAAATAAAAGTTATTCTATTCTTAAGTTCTTTTCTGGCAGCTGCTTTAGGGAAAACAAGGACTTATTGCCAAAATCTAGACTGGTTTTGCTTTAGGGCCCAAATATGACAGAAATTAGCCTAGTAAGGAATTTTAGAAGGGCTATGCTTTGTTTCCAGTCCCTCAGCTGAAAAAGCTGCAGGTCTTCTGTATGTCTGGGGATTCTTCTCCTTCAGTGTCTCTGCCAGGTAGTGGAAATTCAGTCTAAATCCTGCATTCCTGAGGTCTTGCCATGAGACAGTGGTCTCTGCAAACTAGAACTTCAAACATGTGCTGCGTTCCTGCATGTTTAAATGGAATTTCCCTCTTAAACCTCTTTTTAGACTCCTCAGAAAGTGTCCTTGTTTTGCTCCGTATCACCAAATTCACTTTGCAGAAGGTATATACCTGGAGTGCTGCACATGGCCACTCAGGGTATCATGCAGGAGATGCAGGAGCTATGGCTGGAGAGAAATCCTGTAACGCTAGGAGGTTTGGCAGGAGCACTTTTGCTCTACTGCAGTATAATCACCCCCATAATCTCTCTGCCATAAAGCCAGGGAGCCAGCTTTGTCCTAATGTACCATTCACCCTAGTGCCTTGGAATTAAACCAGTGAAAATCAACAGGTCAGCGAGGAGCACAGCAGTGGTGCCTCCCGTCTCCATGTGTGCTTTTGCAAGCATTTGCTTCCCTCTGGATTCTCTGATGCCTAACAATGACAGCACTGGGATTATTCCTGCTCTCTCTAGGTGCTTGTTTGCATGGAACGAATGTCATGTCTCTAAGACTTGTAATGTACTGTCAAATTTTGCTGAGACTGGCTGAAGTTATCAGGCAGAAGAGCAATGGACTGATATGATTATACTCCCAAGTGCTGACGTGATCAAATGAACCTAGCTGTTTCTCCTTAGGCTAAAATTCCTGTGCTCTAAAATACTCCTGCATAATGTCTGGTTTACATGCAAAGAAATATTCCAGAGGGAAGCAACTGGATGGAAGATATAGAGCAAACATCCTTCCACTCTGCATATGCTATGTGCACTGGGGAAGGATGCTTACTGGATTAGAGTCAGCAATGTGTCCAGGACTCAGTGCTGGAAGAGCGGAGAAAGTGAACTCTGTCAAAGGATTCTCAAGGTCCAGAGGGATGCAGCTTTTCTTCCAAAAGCCCTGCTGGCCTGCCAGATTAGCTGTGAACATAACAGAAGGCCAGAACTGCTGCAGGAGGGTGGCCAACAGAGCAGCAGAGATGGAAGCTCCAGCGGGAAGCACAGAGGAAGGCAGAGTTAGCACCTGGACATTAATGAGTGTTCAGAAGCAAGAACAATAAACAATATAGTTGGGTTAGAGACTTGGCATTGTAAAACCAGAAGGGATCGGATGTGGAAAGTTTGATCCTGACTAGATCTGCCTTTTGATGGAAAAAGGGTAAGTGGCTTGGTCCAAGTCCGGAATTCTGGAACTGACACCTGAGCTGAAGGCAAAGGGTGAAGCACTTGCAGTGTACCCACATCCTAGAGGGAAAAGTTTCATTTAAAGCAGGAATACAGAAGGAAAATGTCTGCCTCTAAATCAGGTGACAGATGCTTCCAAGATGCAGCCTGAGAAGCATAGGATGGTTTTCCTTTCCTTGCTTGTAACAAGGAAGAAAGAATAAAATAAATACTAAGCTGAAACATCTGCTGACAATGGGCCTGGGGAAGGGGCAGTCAGGAAAGAGGCGCTTAATCAAAATGTGATTTAGCAACCCAGCACCAGGATGTGGCCCCAGAGGTTCACAGCTTATTTCCAGTTCTGCCATTCACCTACTGTGACTCCAGCAAGCCCATTTGTCTCTCTGACAGATCCCCCTCTTGCTCTTTTCCTGATGCATACTATTGGATCACAAAGCTGCCTTTCCCCCCTCAGACGTTATCCTGTAGAGTGAGCTTGTTTAAGCAACAAGTCCTGATTCCACATGAAGCCACTTCACCAAATGGCTCAGCAAGTGCTGGATGCCTGTGATCACAGGGGACCAGGCTGCTCCACACAGCACCAAGGCACACCACAGGGAAAAAGGAGCAAATCTCCTTTTTTGCATGGCAACATGCCAGAACTATTTACACCGGCATTAACAGAGAGCAAAATTTGTTCACGGGGGATGAGTCGGGCAGATTGGAACAAGGTATTTATGTACAGATTTTACAGAGTATGATATCAGAGATATACCACACTCTGGAGAAAGCCCTGAGTGTTTAGAGTCCGAGACAAATAAGGCTGGAGGGGACTTCCAGGAGGCTCCTCTGCATTAAAGTTTGAAAACACAGCTTCCACAAAAGTTACTACAGGTGGTTTATTAAAATGTGTTTACTTTCAGCAGAAGCTTAACTTTGCCACAATCCACTTGCATTAAACATTCTAGGGAGGCAATAATGGTTTTGGATCACCATGCAAAAAATAATCACGAGCAAGCAAGTCCTTTTGGTCTCCTACACATCTCTCCTTCCCTCTGCATGCAAGTCAGGGGCATCAAGACTGCTTTGAGGAGTTCCCCTTTTGGAGGAGACCTTTGGGTCCTGCCAAAAACCAAAGGAGTAGTACTAAATCCTGTACTATTAGCTCAGAAATTACCTAGTACTTCTGACTCACAGTGATATTGAGTGGACACCCAGGCTGGCCTGAGCCCACAAGCCCTACTGCAGTTAGCACTGCAAGAAGCACAAGGCTCAGCCTGATGGCCCTCAGGAACTGGAGCTCCATGCCTGCTGCCCCCTCTGACCTGTGTGCCAGGAACATCAGCAGCACTCCCAGAATAACTACCAGCATCTTGGAGCTCAAGGCACTGTCACCAAGATACACCTGACCCAGCTAATGCCAGCCTTCGCTGGCAACTAATACTTCAGTAATTAATTACTAAAAACAGGGGGGTGAAAGAGGGGACTTGCTTTGTTTTAAAGTCCAATTACCAAAGGACTCGGAGACAAATCCAGGAACTGCAAGTGAAAAGTGAGGAAACTCTCTTTGCTAATTGTGGGGCTGTTTCCAAGACTGCCTTTTCCAACCATGTGATCACACTGTACAATGGCCATTTTGGGTGTGCAAAACAGTAGTGATATTGTTATGCCTCCATGAAAGCTGTCTGCTTCTGTTCAGCCATTCGTTTCATCCTTTTCCACAAAAACATAGATGAGCTATAGATAAGCTGCTCATCAAAGAAAGGCATTTTATTCCTACAGCACTGCTTCCTTTTGGCCACTCCTATGTTCAAGAAGAGGGGAGATCTGAGGAACTAAAGGCTGGTCAGCCTGACCTTGATCCCTGGGAAGATGAAGGAGCACATAATCTTGGGAACCACTTCTAAATACATGAAGGATGAGATGTGTAGATTTATGGAGGGGAAATCCTGTTGACCCAACCTGACAGCCTTGTATGACAAGGGGGACTTGCTGGGTGAGGGCAGAGCAACAGGCATTGTTTGTGTTGACTTTAGCAAGGCTTTTGGCATTCTCTCAAACATCCTCAGGGACAAACAGAGGAAGAACAGACTAGATAAGTGAACAGTGAAATGGCCTGACAACCAGACATGCTCCAAGCCCAGCTGGAGGCCAGTCACTAGGGCCTTACCCCAGGGGTCAGTAGTGCTTAGTGTCTTTTCTAACGAACTGGATGATGGGAAGAGAGTACCCTCAGCAAGTTCACAGCCCACGCAAAACCAGAGAAGGTGGCTGATGATCCAGAGGGCTGTGCTGCCATACAGAGGGACTTGGACAGGCTGGAAAAATGTACAGGAAGGACGCAAATCCATTAACATCAACAAAGGGAAACTAAAAGCTCCGCATTAACGGGGGAATAACTTCACATACAGCATGGGGCTGACCAGCTGGAAAGCAGCTTGCCTGAGAAAGACATATTGATCCTGGTGGACACCAAGCTGAAGTCAACAATGCACCCCTGTGGCACAGAGCACCAACAGCATCCTGGGCTATGTCAGGACAAGTGTTGCCAGCAGGGAGAGGAAGATGATCCTTCTCTGCCCAGCACTGGTGAAACACATTTGGAGTGCTTGGTCCAATTCTGGGCTCCTCAATAACAAGGAAGATATGGACTTCTCGGAGCAAGTCCAGTGAAGGCCCGCAAGGATGATTTAAGGGATGGCAGCATCTGACATATAGAGTGGCTGAAAGAGCTGTCACTGTTCAGCCTGGAGAAGATTCAGGGGGATATTAGCAATGTGCATAAATACCTGATGGAAGATGACAGAGAAGGTGCAGCCAGACTCTTCTGAGTGATATCCATTGAAAAGACAAGAGGAACCACACAATTTTAAATACAGAAATCCCATTTAAATATAAAAATGCTTTTTGACTGTGCAAGTGGTTAAACAACAAAGCAGGCACTGAGAGTGGCTGTGCAGACTCCATCCTTAGAGATAACTCAAGACCCAACTGGACATGGTCCCAAGCATTCTGCTCTAGCTGACCCAGCTTCAAGCACAGGGCTGGGGACTAGATAACCTCCAGAGGTACTTGCCAACCTCAACAATTCTGTGATTCTCCTGTCTTTTAACTTTGCATTCACTCAGTGACTGTAATCAACAACCTTCCCTCTGTCCTACACTGCTGAGTGGTGTCCAGGTAACAGCATAAGCCACAGCAACTTCCCTCTACAGATTTGTGGCATCTCCTGCTTTTTCTTCTCAGAAGGAGCCTTGCAACAACTCTGGGGGCAAGGGTTGACTCTTTTTTCACTTGGGAAGTAAAGGATAAGTTCATTGGTATTGGGTAGTTTTTTATTAAATAGGAAAGCTCTGTAGAGTTCCCTGCTGATGGTCATGCTCTGAAACACCCAATTACTTAACAGTTTCCTTCACTTTCCAGTATGTTTACAGTTCAGTAATGCCCAAATTTTTCTTACCAAAAACCCTACAGCTCTCATCTATACTTTACGTTTCACCTTTGTGTTTATTCCCTCTGCCTTACTAAAAACAGGTCATTCTTATTTGGAATATATTCAAGAGTATGAAAATCCAGCGCACTCTAGTGAGCTGTCTTACTTCAGCACAGACTTCTGTCTTCAAGGAAGAAATGGAAGTACTTATCCTCAAAAGAATGGCAAATGTCCAGGGACAATTAATTTCTACCTCTCCCATATGGTAACAGAGAAAACTACTTGTTTTTTCAAATAAAATCCGCAGAATTTTGGCCTTTTTTTTCCTAAATAGATCTGTTTTATTTTAAAAAATTTTTAGAAAGAGAATAATGTGAACAAATGTAGGACTTACGTATGATCCATAATTCACTGCTAGGGTCTGCAAAGCCCATGGAAGGCCTAGGCCAATTAAAATATCAAAAACATTGCTTCCGATGGAGTTGGACACGGCCATATCCCCCATACCTGCAGGAATGGAAATCACATACATTCAGATATGTCTCAGAAAAGTCTTGCAGCTTTCAATCTGAGCTAATCCAGACAATTTCCACCCCTTAGGGCCAAGAGTTATGGGAGATGCCCTCACTCCCCCCCTTCCCTTTGCCCCCCATCATACAAGGCCAGCAGCCTTAAAGGGGCTTAATCCATGTTCCAGGATCATCTGAGAATTCCCCTCCACTAATCCTCGGCTGCTGAGGGGACCTGCCATGCTGGCTGTGACCTGCCAGCTCTCTGATGCCATGTTCAGAGGGGCTTTTGATGCTTTACTGTGACCATGACACAAGTTTCTGTACTGGACTGACCAACTGGAAGAGGTCTTTGAGTCGTCTGTTCAGCAGCTGCTTGTTTCAGTGAGGAGCCGCTAATTTTGCACCCCAAAGCAGCACTGACTACTTGCTTTTCCTCTTAACACTCCTGTTGCTGGGGCCACAAGTATGGGGGAGTTGCTTTCCTTAAAAACTGCAGTACCCTCCAGTCCTTATGACTGTGGGGAAAAGCTGGAAAGTGACCTGAAAGATTCTTATGCCACGTCATAGTTCTATACCACCGAGATTCAAATTAATAAAAATATTGTGTACTCTTGGGGAAGGCTTGAAGTTGACAATGTTGCCAGAAACTTGTTCCTCATTGCTATTTAAGAACCTGTTAGATGCTTTGCAATAGCAGCACAATTTATTTCCTTTTTACTCCTTGTTTTAAATTCCAGGCTCATGAAAAGGGCTCTGTATATTTTCATATTGAGGAAACATCTGTGCTACTTGAAGAGAAGGAGAATGTCAGGACACACTTCCACAGCAGGATGACATCCCTGCAATGACCTACCTTGTCTGGCCACGATAAGGCTTGCCATGCAGTCTGGCACACTGGTTCCTGCTGCCAAGAAAGTGATGCCCATGATCACGTCTGGAATTCCTAGTGTGTACCCAATGATTGTCACCTAAGGAGAGGAAACAAACTATCAAGCTTTTTACAAGAATGAAGATCCAAGACCAACTTGGCCCAAATCCGCAAGATGCTGTAAGACAGAGGGTATCTCTCAGTGCAAACTCACACTTCCTTTAAATAGAAGCAATGACAGGCTTTTATTGTATATTCATCAACTGGCAGAGGATAACACTCACCTGCTGTGTACCCTCTTTGGTTAGTTGTTTCATACATTTCATCCACAATTTTCCTGATACTAACCTGGAAAAGAGACTATACGGTGGCTCACTACCCTGGGTAACTGTCTCCTGGTCTTGGATGAAGTTTGCAAACATTATTATAGACAAATACTAGCTAACCAGACACAAAACCACCTCCCATGGTTCTAGCTGTGCAAAGATTTGACCGAATGCCATGCTTTTGTTCATGCTGAGTTCAAAATGTTATCACTCACAACTCCATGTCTCTCAAGCCTGCTTCCTCCAAGAAAATGAAAAGTTATTGTGGCCAGATTGTCACTCAGCACCCTCCACGCTACCCTGCAGGACTGGGAGACGCTCTACTGGTGCAGCTGTAATTGTTTTCCAAGGTATAGAAACTGGATTAAATGCCAGACCTAAATCAAGTTCAAAGGCCATGGCTACTGGCCCCTGATTTTCTTCTCTGAGTGTGGGGAGATCCAAAAGACATGGAAGCAAATTTAAGGTTTCTCATCTGAAAATTCAGGTGTGTAGAACTTCCTATGCAATTCTCTAGACCAACAGACCCCATCGTGATGCTTCTCCCAGGCAGTGGTCTCTGATTTAGTTGGTACGTACCATCCACACCATCATGTAAGAAAAAGCCGCAATCCACAGGGTAGAAGAAGCAAAGGTGACCATGAACCATTTTTCCAAGTGGGGTTTGTTACAGTTGGGCACTGTAAAGTACAGGACAAAACTCAAGGGCCATGTGAAGACCCACTTCAACATTTCTATCTTGCCAGCTGTGAAAAAACAAAACAAAGGGAGCAATCACAATTCAAGTCTGATGTATTTCAGAATGTTATTATTTCATTAGCATGTGCAAACAAGATGCCAGGGACACCTCACCCAAACCTGTTATGCCAACAGATAATGACATGCCATTCCTTGTTCAGAAGATTATGATGTGATGGCAGATAGAAGGGCAGATACAGGCACAGGATTATGAAGGGCCTCCCTGAGAGTTTAACAGGTTGGAGCACACGTGTTCCCCTTCCCTGGTCAAGTTCTTACAGAAACCACATAAAATGCAAGTTCAAGAGATCTGACCCACCTTCAGTCACCTAATGGGAGGGTACAGAAAAGGCGGAGGCAGGCCCTTCACAAGGGAACTACAAAATTCCCTGCACAAGGGAATTACAAAAGTCAACGGACTCAATTTCCAATAATGAAAATTCAGACCAGATGCTACAGTAAGCTGTGCATTTTCTCTTTGTTTTCCTGCTGTGAGGGTGGTTAAACATTGGAACAGGTACCCAAAAGTCTGTGGGATGTCCATCCTTATAGATAATCAAAACTCAATTGGACACAGCCTTGGAGGACCTGCTCTGAGCAGGGGCTGGAACCAAAGATCTCCAGAGGTCCACACCAGCCTTTCATATACTATGAAAGTCCATAGGACATCTAAACTACTCTCTTTAAAGCTCAGTTTTTTCCTTACTTGAAGTTCAGTGAGATCTGAACAGGAATTCCCAAAATTATATCTTGCCTCTAAAGGGCAGGACCAGTCCCTACAGTATTCCAGCTCATCTGCAACCAAGCAGATCCTGCCAGCTATGGCAACCGTGACTCAAAGGCAGGACACGGATATGTTATAGCCACCCTGGGACCAGAGCCCTGAGGGACTAGGAGGGACTAGGATAAAAGATTTTCGTCCTGCAGATGCAGTGCTCAGCAGCCTGAGGCACGAGTCATGCACCTGCTCTGACTTTCTAAGCCCTCCATACAGAGCGAGAAGCACTGTGACCGTGCCTCATGAACAGCAGGGAAGCAGAGGCACCCAGGACCACCCTCTGTCTCTGTCCCACATCAGCATCACCAGTGCCTTGCCCACACCAGCACTGCATAGTCCCACCAAGGTAAGAGCACACCCCACCTTCCAGCAAAGGTATGTCCTAGTCACAAACACATCTGACCTGCACTCAGGCTCCTTGCTAGCAGCCCAGCCACCCTCAGCCTCCTCCACAGCAAGCAGAGATCCGTATCTCTAGAGGGTGAGCCATGTTTTGGGGGCAGAAATCACCCTGTGGAGATTGCTGCGTCTCCCCTTTGACTGCAACAGCAGCACAGGGCCAACACAGGAGCTGCAGCCAGAGGCGTGCCCAACCCCAGGAGCCTGTACCCTGAGAGGTACCTGCTGCTTCCCAGTTCCCCTCTTTATTACATGTGACAAGGAGCCTCACTGCACAGTGAAAGCTGATGGAAGCTCTCAGAGACAATTCTACCTCTGTATGCATCTGCAATGCTTTCCAGCATACACAAACACCATGCAAACCCAGGAGCTTCTTACTGGGTAGGTCAAAAGGTGTGTACGGCCCTTCATGGTCATCATCATCATCATCTTCTTCCTCTTCCTCATCATTTTCGTTGTTCTCATTATCCTCATTCTCATTCTCATTCCCGGCCTCAGCCACATCCTCGTCCCGCCGCGTGCCGTTCACGCCCCGCTCAGCAGAGTTGCTGGGGCCTGTTCCGTTCTCCACCACGTGCTTGATGGGTATTTTGATTGCTACTTCTGACTCGCCATTGGTGTAAGTCCTGCTGTTGATCAGCCTCTGTCTCTGTAAATAAAGGCAAAGTCTTGCTGAAAGAGAAATTCTTTTAAATTTGATTTTTTTAAGGGAAGAACAGAGAAAGAGAGATGTGTATATATAATTCTTTTAAAATTTGGCTTTAAAAGCAAAAGGAATGATTTTCATCGGGTACAGCATGATTCTTGCTTGCAGACCACCAGATAAATCTCACATGTACAAATTTTACAAGAGAAGGTCCAGTGGCTGTGGAATTGAGTCCAGGAGTACTCCAAGACCAGTGACACACTAAGTGCAATCTCAGGGTAGTACCATATTACTAAACAGATCAATGCAGGGGGCACCTCCTGTGAGCAACAGCTACATGTAACAAAACTGCAAAACAACCTCTGCTAAAATCTCCACGGGGACAGAGAGCAAGGGATGATTCAGTCAAGTCAGTGTCAGAAGGACAAAATCTGGGAAAGTGCTATTAGGGATCCAGAAGAAATACCAGAGTTGCATTTCAACCCAAACACTGCTATCAGAAAAGGCAAATTCAGAAGGAGAAGGGCAGGTGGGGGAGATAAAAGACACACCTCATTGATTAACATGCGGCTGGCCATGGAGAGACGTGTTTTGGGAGGGAAATGGCTGGTTATCATGATCCGGAGCCCAGCCTCGGAAAATGAAAGCTGGTGTGGGTAGGCAGAGAGAAGCTCATCAACCATGATCACTGAGGCTTTACGGCGGAAATTTCCTGCAGCCAAGGAACAAAAAGAAATTGAGGTCTTCTTCCAGTTGTCTCTCCCTCTGCTCTATGTGGCTCTCAGAAAAATAAACCCATGGGTTCCAGAAGTTCTTTGTAAGAACCAATCCTTCAGCTATACCATTCAAAACAGGCCTCATGTCTCTTTAATTTCTGCCTTCTACATACCTTGTATTTTGGTTCTCAAAAAAACTGTCAACATGGTATCACCACTCATGCTCCTTACAGAGAACTACATCTGCTCTGCACAGCTCACCACAGGCCTGCATTAAGCAGACAACTGCTTCAACAGCAGCTATCCCACCAAGGCAGTTACTTCCAGTTGTCACCTGCACTTCTGTGAGGCTCTGTCATCATCCACCATTAACTGTACTCCCACAGGGTACCAACACAAATGAAAAGAAGGTTCCTGCACCCTGGGCTTGCAGCTCCCGGCTGGGAAGTGCCACCAAACCCAGTAGCAAGTGCAAATGCCAGAGCAATCATGGTGTGGGAGCAAAGGGACAAGGAGAGAGAGGCAGGTCCCAGAATCGTGCTCCACCTGAGGCAGAGTGCCGATGCCCATTGCCTCTGGGGTACATCCTTCCTGCACCTGGATGCCACTTTGGGTTGTGAATCCTGTGCCAGGACTGGGACTTGGCAGCAGGGAAACCTGAGGCCTTACCCAACACACTTCTGCGCTGGTTTATTAAAGCCAGTGTTTAACACTGGCAAATGTTTTGCGGCATTACTATTTTTGACCACCACTGTTAGTCTTAGAAAAGACTATTTCCTCAGCCTTCGTGTCACTTTTTTTTTCCCTACTGAGGTTTCCATGGATTGGGGTAGATATGTGAGTTCCTCCATACTAAAAAAAAAATAAAAAATAAAAAAACAAACCGAAACCAAAAACCAACCAGACAGCTTTTCCTTGTGAGTTTTTCCACACTGGCACTTGTTGAATGGCATCTGGAAGAACTGCCCCAAACACAGAAATCTTTCTGTTTCAGACTTTTTGGTCCTCTGTTCAGAAAAGGCCTCAGAAAACTAACAATGCCTGAAACCCTCAGGCACCCCATTGCAACAGGTGCTGTTTGTGGCCATGTGCCCCTGGCTGGGACACAAAGCAGCACCACTTGCCTCTCTGCACCTCCTGTGGCCCAGTGCCAAGGAAATACAGGAACAATCTGCAAGAAGATGAAGCAATCCTTTCGTCTTCCTTCCTCAGCCAGTGTGAGTAACCACAAGTGTCCAAATCGAAAAGTTACCAGTAGAGTATGCAAAGACACACTGTGGGGACATTTAAACCAAATCCCACAGTCAGAACTAACCCTGAGGCCACCGGCTAAAGCTGGATGTGCAAAGCCTGAGTTTATGCTCATTGAGTTTTCCCAGTCTAGCTCTCCTGGTACAGAGTATCTTGCCTGCACAGTGTTGCTGTGGAGAGCTCCAGGTGATAGCTGTCCCCATAAAAGCAGCTTCCCCAAATCAGAGTGCACGGAATTTCTAACAGCCTTCCTCTCTGCGCCAGGAGAGCTGGCAGACTCCAAGTGTTTGCTATCAGCAAATAAACCCCACTATCTTTCATGTTTAATTGCTTACTGTGTACAGACTATGCCTCTCAATCACCATTTGCAGGAAAAGAGATCTATTTTTGGTTGGTTGGGTTTTTTTTGATAGACTATCAAAACAAAAGAGGCAGCCCATCTGTAGTCAGAGACCAGGACTGATTTCGACAAGACTTCTTCTCAGGCTAAATCAGTGCCTCAGGGAAAAGGGAGGTGTTATTCCTGAGGACAGGTACATCTACATACCAAGCAGATACTACACATACTTGTTGACTGGTTTAAGACAAAAAAAAATCCACTGCAAATACAGTTTAGCACATCCTTGCAAATGCAGACGTTGAACTACTTCTGCTGAGCTATGGGATGGGAGAATTTTTCTTAAGCTGAAGAAACACAACCATTTTTATACACAATCATGACTAATGTCAAACTGGAATAGCTTTCAGCCAAAGTGACAAAGTGAAATGCCATCAAAAACCACTTACACGGAAAAGCTGCACATGGTAAAGAGAGTATGTACAATAAAGACCACACTACCCAGACCCACACTGAGTCCCCACCCTCCCTTCACTGCAGGGAAAGTGTACACTGGTCTAAGTAGGGCCTTTCTGCTTACTCAGTCGATGTCCCTTTGGAATGGAGTCAAATTTAACCAGAGATTATGTAAATGGACAACTTCAGTGCAGACTAAGAGTACCCACAGGAGGACTTAAAATGGCTGTAACAGGCTAGATAAGCAGTCCCTGGACTTGAAGGAGTACTTACAGCCAAGCACTTGCCCAGTAGTAAGAATCAGCCACAAGAGGCCCCAGGCACCTCCAGTGCCACAGCATGTGGTGGCCAGGATCACCACACTGTGCCCCCCAGCTGGGACAGGGGTTCCAAAAGGGCCACCTGCCCACTCTCATTTTGTGGCTTACAAGACAGAAGCAGTTCCCACTCTGTGACCGGGGACAGAACACTCAGAATGACGCAAGCAAGAGGGTGACTTACTGGAACAGTTACCTTTCTTTAGTAATACCACTGTGGCATCGCAGTTGCTGTTGTCGTCCATCTCCGTGTTACTTGCTAAACCATTCACCATATTTGCAGAGTTTTTTGTCTTCCTCTCAAAGCACTGATGTATGGTTGAGTTGTACCTGCACAAATGAAACAAACTCAGGATGTACCTTTACTTTTTGACATTCTTCCTTTCCTAGACTTGTATCCTGTGCAATGCAACTAAGGGAGGGAAGAAAACTCCTCTGGTTTTAAGGAGTATCCTAGAACTCTAGCTAAATTGTAAAATGCAATCTCTCTGTACCCAGGTTATGAAAGATAGAAGCCATGGATCTTGAATAACATGTATCTTTATGTATTAGATGTGATGAATATTCTGTATCATGAGTAATATTTGCTTGTCATCATCCAAGTATATTTTTTGTCACATAATCAGACCTGAGTATCAGCATTGTTTTACCTGGGAGGACTCACCACAGAAACACAACACCCAATGCTAAGTTCATCTCAGCTTTGGAAGGGCTGGGGAATAATCCTCGCTTCTTAAAGCATCCAGGAGCTGACACAAATATGAACCAAGGTTCTCACCATGCTCGCAAAGACAAGGCTAGACCCCTATAAACACCTGGCTGAGATCCCTGACTAGGGTGACAACCTTTCAAGCTATATCCAAACAGGCCTGAAAAGTCTGTGCACACTACAATGTTGCTTTCAGAAAAAAAAAAAAATTCAGACAGTACAACTGTCTTGCTGGTCAGTTAATTGTTGCAAGGGTGAAGCTACCCTCCATGTCAAAATTTCTAATTATTAGATGAATTCTGGCTTGTGTTGCCTTCAGCCAGCCGGAGTGTTTTGCTGTTCTCACTGAGAATTGCTCTCACAATATTTACTCTATTCATCATTTCAAAACAAATCTCTAGTCTTACTTGTGGAGACAAGACCACTGGTGTGCTTGGCAGCTGGTAGGTTTTGTTGAATGTTCCAGTTTAAATCTGGGTTTCCTTTCCACCGGTTTTTGAAAACAAGACAGAAGGAGGGGAACCAAACAGCAGATCAGACTAGTTTTACTAGTAGGAACTTGAGTGAAAGAAGTTACACAGATCAGATTCTCAGAAAATCACTATGCTGTAGTTTTATCACGGGTCTTCAGGCAAGCAAGAACTGCTGCAGAGCTTCACACCCATGAAGAGCAGACTGGAATCTCACTCCTGCTTATTTCTGAGCAGGGACGCTAAAGTGAAGTCAGAAGAGACTGTTTCGGTGGGACTTGAGGATGCATCCATGTCTGTGCTCTGCCCCAGATTCGCTGCATTAGCCTTGGCCAGTTCACACAGGGTGAAATTCATAAAGCACAGATTCACAGTTTAGGTTGAAAAAACCCTCCACAATCATCAAGTCCAATGTTAATTCAGCACTGCCAAGCCCACCACTGAGCCCTGTCCCTAAGTGCTACATTTACACATCTTTTAAACCCCTTCAGGGATGGTGATTCCACTGCTGGCCTGGGCAGCCTGTTCTGTCCCTGACAACCCTTTCGGTGAAAATATTTTCCTTAATAGCCAACCTAAACCTCCCCTGGTAGAACTGGAGGCTGTTTCTTCTTCTTGTTGTAGGGCTGGGTGAGGCAAGGGGAGCAGGGAGCCTTAGTATTCAAATACGCTGAGGGCACATTTGACTTACTTCATTATAAAGATGTAGATGATGTACATCAGCACTAAGACTAAGGACTCCCACCTGGAAACAAGAGCAACACATAAACACATCAGAGCAGGGCATGGCATCAGCTGCCCCTGATCAGCCATTCCCTCACCTGTCACACCACAAGCAGAAAGGCTTGACCCTCCTGGGCTGCCTCAACATTCCTCTACCAAAAAGGGATGCATAAAGAAATGGCCCATACATCCACACATGATGCCTACTTTATTTTCTTGACTTGTGTGATTTTACTTGGCCAAACTGAGCCGTCAGCTAAGGACAAGTGACAAAACCCAGGAGTTCAGCGAACAAATCACACGCACACCCAAGGACCACCAGCACTTCTGTAAGGACAATAACGGTGGGGGCTCCAGCTGAGGGGGGAACAGACACCCTGCTCTGCCTGCAGGAGTGCAAGGCAGGGTGCTGGGCTTTGTGAGCATGCTAAAGCACACTGATCATGCTGAGACAACCTGAGCAAGGGGCAGCTGCTCTGTCACTACTGCTGCTTCATTAGCACTGAGAATACATTAGGCAGCAGCTCAAACTGCTGATTAGACACTGATAGGGTTTTTTCCCTCTGCTGTTTCTGTGTCAAACAAATGAAATAATTAAATTTGTATGAAAATAAATTATAATACAACTTTTAGAGCTTGTTTCTAGGTAATCTTTTTCATTGACCAAAATGCTGTATTCTGCCTTATGGCAAACTGCTAGTCCTTGTGGAAATCATCCATTATCAAACTACTATATGCTAAAACTCATGGAACATTTTCTCCTTAAGGATCCTGAGATATTGCACTAACGATATTAATGTCTCATTCCCTTCTTCTGAAGATATAACAGTCAACTTCTGCATTCTGGTTTGGTTTTTTTTTTAAGAGCACAGTTAAATTCAACTGGCCCTCGAGTGAATTTCAGTTTAAAAAAACACACAAATAGTCAAAAAAGAAAACCAGGCCATTGCAAGAGTGGGTATTTGATGAAATGGGGAAGAGCCAGTAAGGGAAACATCAACCCAAGTGGCCTGACGCTCTCTAGTGCTTGTAATCCAAATGACACCGGCTGGGAGTGACACCAAAGCCACCACAGTCACCTCCATTGTCACCCCCAGCTCTGGGACATGCCGGAAACAAAACCATGAGACCAAAGCAACTGAAAAGTGCTGAAGCCCTCTCAGACTACCACACCTACTGCACTGCACTTAAGCACATTAACTGGATATAGATTTTTTTTTCTTTAAATTGGCCATTCACTAAGTTATTAAAAATCCAAATATTGAAATACAGTTATTTATGACTACTTGGGTGGCCCCTTCTGACACACCACAGAGCTGCTGAGCACCCTGCCATCCCCAGGCTGCTACAGGGTGTGCAGAGGGTACTGACCAATGCCACTGTACCAGGAACAGTCTGCTCAACAGTCTCCTGGGCTTTCTTCTCTACCTCAAAAATTAGTTATTCTAGACCATTTTGTGCTGATGTTTCTCACACAGCAGCAAACTGCTGCCCTGCAGAACTTTTTAGTTTTCTCCTTCTCTCCTCGTGAACACTAATTACAGCAGCTTCTGTGGTATAACCAGAAAAAATTAAAGGAAAAGGGATTCACTTACCAGGAAACTCTTTCATCATAAATAAACTGTGGAGAAAAGATTTAAAAACAGCATGTTATACACAAAACCACAGTTGAACACAGCACATCACCTGAGGCAGGGGACAGAGTAAAGCAACCCAGGGCTCATGGCAATGGCATTAGGCTCAGGTGTATTTTGGCACTGCCCTCCTGCCCAGCCTTTGAACTTCTCAAGTCTTAGTTTCTCTCACCTAGTCAAGGCAGGCAGGTACTCCTTCCTAAATGCCACTGGATCCTTGTGTTAACCAGGGTAATTGCAGCAGTTAAAGGGAAAAGAGCCGTGAGCCAGAGATGGGTCTGCACCCCTCTGACCCACTCGGCTGTCTCACCGGACATGGCCTCCTCCTCACCAGCTCCCAGCTGGACACCAAGTGACCACCCAGAAAATCCACAGCAAGCTTCACAACTGCTGCCACGTCCTGCTGGGCCCAGCTCAGGGGGACCATCCGCTCAGGGTGACCACCAGCCCAGCTGACTGTAGCTACTGTCACAGTCTCTCTGGCACACCTGCTGATGGATGGGCACTGTGGCTTTCCCAACAGTGCTGCACGGCCTCCTCAGGGCAAGGAATGTGCCTCCTCCATGAAGGAAGGACCAGCGCCATTGCAAGGGGTGTGGGGGACAGACCAGCACCATCGCGAGGGGCATGAGGGAGGGACCAGCGCCATGGCGAGGGGCGTGGGGAAAGGACCAGTGCCAAGGTCAGGGGTGACAAGGGAGAACCAGAGCCATGGAGAGGGCCTGAAGGAAGGAGCAGCACTATGGCGAGGGGCGAGGGAAGAGCCCACACTGGCAATGGCTGAAGAGCCCACACCGGCAATGGCTGAAGGGCCACACTGGCAATGGCTGAAGAGCCCACACCGGCAATGGCTGAAGGGCCACACTGGCAATGGCTGAAGGCTCACACTGGCAACGGCTGAAGGGCCACACCAGCAGTGGCTGAAGGCTCACACAGCAATGGCTGAAGGCCCACACTGGCAATGGCTGAAGGGCCACACCGGCAATGGGGGAAGGCTCCACACCAGCAATGGCTGAAGGGCCGCACAGGCAATGACTGAAGGGCCCACACCGGCAATGGCT